>PVKH010047510.1:0-10277 GCA_004027955.1 Chaetophractus vellerosus | reverse complement strand
AGCAGATTTGAACAGATTTGAAGCAGAAGAAAGAAGCAGCAACCTAGAAGACAGGACAGTCAAAATCAGGCAAAAGAACAGATAGAGAAACAGAATAGAAAATATTGAGCAGTGTTTCATATATTTGAGTGACACCACAAGACACACAAACATACGCATCATGGATGTCCCAGTGAAAGAAGAGAAGGGAAAAGAGGCAGAAAGAATACGTCAGGAACAATGGCCAAAAATTTCCCAATTCTTATGAAAGACATGAATAGACATGTCCAAGAAGCACAACGTACTCCAAACAGAGTAAATCCTAATAGACTTACTCTGAGGCACATACTAATCAGAATGTCAAATGCCAAAGACAGAGAATTCTGAAAGCAGCAAGAGAAAAGAGATTCATCACATTCAAGAGATCTTCAATAAGACTAAGTAACCATGGAGGCAAGAAGGCAATGGTATGATATACTCAAGGTATTGAAAAAGAAAAACTGCCAGCCAAAAATTCTTTATCCAGCAAAACTGTCCATCAAAAATGAGGGAGATTATCAGTAAGGGCAACTAAAAGGCTAAATGCAAAACCCAATAGTGCTGTACCTTCACTATACAACTGTACTCTTTAATTCCTATAAAAGTCAGGATACAATTGAACAATTGTTTCCTAATAATGAAAATGGAAAATATAAAGTGATATATTAACACCAAAGGACAAAATGGCTGAAGTAAGTACTGCCTTTACAGTAACAACACTGAGTGTTCGTGGATAAACTCCCTGCTCAAAAAACAAAGATTGGCAGAATGGATTTTTTTTAAAAAGCCTGATTCAACTATACGTTGTTTACAAGAAACTCACCTTAGATGCAAAGACACAAATTGGTTGAGAGTGAAAGGTTGGAAAAAGATATTTCCTGCAAATACTAACCAAAAGAAGAACTGGGGTAGCTATACAAATATCAGACAAAATAGACTTTAAGTTAAAAGCTAAGAAATTAAAAGAACACTATATATTAATAAAAGGGGCAAGCCACCAAGAAGAAATAACAATCATAAATATTTATGCACCTAGCACCTACCCATGGTGCCCCAGAATATTTGAAGCAAACACTGGCAAAACAAAGGAGAAATAGACACTTCTACAATAATAGAGACTTCAATACACCATTGAAGAAGAAGAAAGAGCTAAAACCAAAGACCTAACTGCACACCTGGAGGAACTAGAAAAAGGAAAGCAAACTAATCCCAAAACAAGCAGAAGAAAAGAAATAACAAAGATTAAAGCAGTAATAAATGAAATTGAGAATAAAAAAACAATAGAGAGAATTAACAAAACCAAATTTTGTTCTTTAAAAAGATCAATAAAATTGACAAACCCTTAGCTAGATTGGCGAAGAAAAAAGGAGACAACATACAAATGACTAAAATCAGAAATTAGAGGAGGGATATTACTACTGACCCCATAGAAATAAAAAGATTCATGAGAGGATGCTATGAAAAACTGTATGCCAACAAGTTAGACAACCTAGATGAAATGGTCAAACTCCTAATAACAACAACCTACACTGACTTTATAAGAAATAAAAGACCTCAACAGAACAAATAGCAAGTAAAGAGATAGAATCAATCATCAAAAACCTCCCAACAGAGAAAAGCAAGGACCAGATGGTTTCACAAGTTAATTCTACCAATCATTCCAAGAAGAATTAACACCAATCCTGCTCAAACACTTCCAAAAAATTGAACAAGAGGTAAAATTACCTAACTCATTCTTTGAGGCCCACATCACTGTAATATCAAAGCCAGAAATTACAGACCAATTTCCCTTATGACTATAGATGCAAAAATCCTCAACAAAATACTTGCAAATCAAATCCAACAGCACATTAAAAGAATTATACAACATGATCAATTGAGTTTTAAAATAAGAAAATCAATTAATATAATACATCACATTAATAAAATGAAGGGAAAAAATACATGATCATTTCCATTGATACAGACAAAATCCAGCATCCTTTCTTGATTAAAGAAAAAGAAAAAACAACTGGAAAAACAGGAATAGAAGGAAACTTCCTCAACATGATAGTGGGCACACATGAAAAACCCACACCTAACATACTCAATGGTGAAAGTCTGAACACTTTCCTGCTAAAATCTGGAACAAGATAAAGATGTCCATTGTCACCACTGTTATTCAACATTGTACTGGAAGTTCTAGCTAGAGCAGTTAGGTAAGAAAAATAAATAAAAGGCATCTACATTGGAAAGGAAGAAGTAAAACTTTCACTATTTACAGGTGACATGACCTTTATATAGAAAGTTCCAAAAATCTGTGACAAAGCTAAAATAGCTATTAAACTAATTCAGAAAAGTGGCAAGGTACAAGATCACCACACAAAAATCAGTAGAGTTTGTATATACTAGTACTGAGCAAGCTGAGGAGGAATACAAGAAAAAAAATCCATTTGCAATAGCAAAAAAACCCACCTAATATATAGGAATAAATTTAACCAAGGATGTAAAGGACTTGGACACAGAAAAGTACAAAACATTGCTAAAAGAAATCAAAGAACACCTAAACAAATGGAAAGACATTCTGTGTTCATGGATTGGAAGACTAAATATCATGAAGATGTCAATCTTACCAAAACCAATCTCTAGATTCAATGCAATACCAATCAAAATCCCAGTAGCCTACTTTACAGAAATAGAAAAGGCAATTACCGAATTCATTCTGAAGGAAAATAGCACCTGAATAGCCAAAAGCATTCTAAAAAGGAAGAGAGAAATGGGAGGAATTTCACTGTCTGATTTTGAAACATATTACAAAGCTACAGTGGTTCAAAACAGTGTGGTATTGGCATAAAGATAGACACATCAATCAGGGGAATAGAACTGAGAGTCCAGAAATAAACCCTCACCTATATGGTCAACTGGTTTTTTACAAACCTACCAAGTCCATGTTAATGGGACAAAACATTCTTTTCAACAAATGGTGCTGGGAGAACTGGATATCCAGAGTGAAAAGAATGGATATCCAGAGTGAAAAGAATGAAAGAAGACCCCTATCTCACTCCTTATACAAGAATCACCTCAAAATGGATCAAAGACCTAAATAAAAAAGCCAGGATATAAAACTACAAGAAGATAAAGATGTAGGGAGACACCTTGAAGACCTTGTAGTAGGTGGTGGTTTCTTGGACCTTACAACCAAAGCACAAGCAACAAAAGAAAAAATAGATAAATGGGACCTCCTCGAAATTAAACACTTTTGCTCCTAACAAGACTTTGTCAAATGGGTAAATAGGCAGCCAACTCAATGGGAAAAAATATTTGGAAATCACATATCCAATAAGGGTTTAATATCCATGATATAAAAAGAGATGCTACAACTCAACAGTAAAAAGAGAAATGACCCAATTCAAAAATGGGCAAAAGACTTGAATAAGCATTTGTCCAAAGAAGAAATACAAATGGCAAAAAAAAAAAATATGAAAAAATGTTCAACATCACTAGCCATAAGGGAAATGCAAATCAAACCTACAATGAGATATCGTTTCACACCTATCAGAATGGCCACTGTTAAAAAGACAGAGAATTACAAGTGTTGTAGCAGATGTGGAGAGATAGGAACACTTATTCACTGTTGGTGGGAATGCAGAATGGTACAGTCACTGTGGAGGAATGTTTGGCAGTTCCTAAAGAAGTTGAATATAGATTTACCATGTGGCTCAGTATTACCACTACTGGATATATACCCAGAAGAACTGAGAGCAGTGACATGAACAGACATCTGTGCACCAATGTTGATAGCGGCGTTATTCACGATTGCCAAAAGTTGTAAACAGCCCAAGTGTCCATCAATCGAATGGATAAACAAACTGTGGTGTATTCACATGATGGGATATTATGCAACTGTAAAGAAGAAATGAAGTCATAAAGCATATGTTAACATGGATGAACCTGGAGGACATTATGTTGAGTGAAGCAAGCCAGATACAAAAGGATAAATACTGTATGCTTGTGCTACTGTGAACTAAATATATTGTGTAATCTCATAGAGTTAAAAACTTGAATATGGGTCACCAGGAAATAGAATGAGTTAGAGAATGAAAAGCCGAAGGTTAACTTGTACAGAATTGGTAAAAAGTAAAAAGAAGTTTGTTAATCTTTGGAAATGAATAGAAAAGGTGAAAGCCCAACATAATGTTTGTAACGAGCAGTACTATTATTTGGGTTAAAGAGAAAGTCTAGGGTCATGTATACTACTAAAAGCAAAGCTAAAAAATGTAACATAGGACTGTACAGCATAGTAAAACCACACGTGAATATGAATATGGGTAAACTGCATATATAAGACTGTTTTTATGTATGTTAATACTACGAGATGCTAATATCAGGCAAAAAAAACCATTACCTAAGGGAAAGAAACCAGATACAAAGTATTACATAGTGTATAATTCCATTTATATAAAATGTAATATATAAATCAATTTCTAAAGATGAAATTAGATTAGTGGTTATGTAGGGTTGGGGAAAGATAGATTGAGAGGTGACTGCTAAGAGGTGTGGAGTTTTTCTTTTTAGAGTAATGAAATTGTTCTAAAATTTTTTGTGGTGATGAATGCACAACATTGTGATTATACTAAAAGCCATTGATTATACACTTCAGATAGATTGTATGGTATGTGAACATATCTCAATAAAACTGATTAAAAATTAAATAAATAAATGTACATTAATAGCCAGAGATAGCAGCTATGTACAGCAGGGGAAATATAGAGAGATTGAGAAGTAAAGAATTTTCTGGTTTGTTTGTATGTCTGGTTTTTTGTTCATTTGTTTATTATTATCATTATTATTGAAATAATGAAAATGCTCAAATAATGATTGAATTGACGAATGCACAATTTTGTGATTATACCAAATACCATTGATTTGACACTTTGGATGAATTCTATGTTTTATTAATATGTATCAATAAAATTGATTTAAGAAAAAAAATTATTTGGAAGGGTAATGGGCCCTAAACACCCAAAAACATCTTGAAAAAGAAGAATAAAGTTGCAGGATTCACACTTCCTGTTTTTGAAGCATATTACATAGCTACAATGGTCAAAAGAGCATAGTACTGGCACAAGGATAGATATATTGACAAATGGAATCAAACTGAGAGCTCAGAAATAGACCCTCATATCTATGACCAATTGATTTTTGACAAGGCTAGCAAGCCCACTCAATTAGGAAACAATAGTCTCTTCAACAAATGGTGCTGGGAGAATTGGATATCCATATGCAAAAGAATGAAAGAGAACCCCATCTCACACCATATACAAAAATTAACTCAAAATGGATCAAAGACCTAACTATAAGAACCAAGACTATAAAACTAAAAGAAAATGTAGGGAAATATCTTCAGGATCTTATGTTAAGCAATGGTTTCTTAGACTTTACACCCAAAGTTCAAGCAACAAAAGAAAAAAATAGATAAATGAGATCTCACAATTTAAAACTTTTGTGCATCATGGGACTTTGTCCTGAAAATGAATAGACCACCTTCTCAATGGGAGAAAATATTTGGAAACTACATACCTGATAAGGGTTTAATAACCAGACTATATAAATAAATCCTACAACTCAATAATTTTTTAAAAACTACAATTTAAAAATGGGCAAAAGATTTGAATAGACATTTCTCCAAGGAAGAAATACAAATGGCTAAAAAGCACATGAAAAGACACTCAACATCACTAGCTATTAGGGAAATGCAAATCAAAATCACAATGAGATAGCATTTCACACCTGCTAGAATGGCTACCATTAAAAAAAAAAAAGCCACAAGTGTTGGAGAGGATGTGGAGAAAAAGGAACACACATTCATTGCTGGTAGGAATGTAAAGTGGTTCAGCTGCTGTGGAAGATGGTTTGGCAGTTCCTCAGGAAGCTAAGTACAGAATTACCATATAACCCAGCAATCCTATTACTAGGTATATACTAAGAAGAATTAAAAGCAGGAAATTGAACAGATATTTGTGCATCGATTTTTTTTTTAAGATTTACTTTTATTTATTTATTTATCCGCCCCCTGCTATTGTGCCTGCCGTGTCCATTTGCCTTTGCATTCCTCTGTGTCTGCCCGTCTCCCCCTGCTACATCGTCCAGCTGCGCCAGCTTACCATGCCACGTGGGCAGACTTGCCCTCACCAGGAGGCCCTGGGAAACTAACCCCGGGCCTCCCACATGGTAAACAGGAGCCCAACCAATTGAGCCACAGCCATTTCCCTGTGCATCGATGTTTATAGCGGCATTATTCATAATTGCCAAAAGAAGGAAACAACCCAAGTGTCTATCAACCGAAGAATGGATAATAAAATGTAGTATAGACATACAATGGAATATTATTCAGCTGTAAAAAGGAATGAAGTCCTGATGCATGCAACAACATGGATGAACCTTGAGGACATTATGCTGGATGAAATAAACCAGACTCAATAGGACCAGTATTGTATGATCTCACTGACATGAACTAAGTATAATAAGAAAAATCATAGAGTTAGACTCTAGAATATAGTTTTGCAGGGGATAGATTGGGGGTAGAGAATGGAGAGTTGATGCTTACTTTATACAGAATTTCTATTTAGTTTGATTATAAAAGTTTAGAAATGAATGGTGATGATGGTGGCACATTGTTGTGAGTGTAGTTAAAGCATTGAATTATATATGTGAATATAGTTAAAAGAGGAAAGTTTAGGTCATATATGTTATTAGAATAAAAATTAAAAGAAAAAACAGGAGTTTATAACATCGTGAACCCTAGATATATATTGTAGATGATGGGCTATAGTTAACATATACAAGTACAAGAATATTCTTTCATGAATTATAACAAATGTACAACACTAATACAGGATGTTAATAATAAGGTGGGGAGCAGACGTGACTCAAGCGGTTGAGCTCCTGCCTCCCACATGGGAGGTCCCAGGTTCTGTTCCTGGTGCCTCCTGAAAAAAACAAAAACAGCAAGCAAAACAAATGAAAAAATGAACTCAGGGAAGCCGATGTGGCTCAGTGATTGAGTGCCAGCTTCCCACATACCAAATCCTGGGTTCTATCCCCAGCCCCTAGTACCTCAAATAGTAATAATAATAATAATAATAATAATGTAGTATATGGGGAAAAACATACCTAGTGTAAACTATGGATGATAGTTAGTACTATTCTTAATAATATTTTATCAGTTGTAACAAAGGTACCACACTAATGCAAAGTGCCAACAATAGGGGGATATATGGGAATGCTGTATTTTTCTATGGTTTTTCTGTAAACCTACAACCTCTTTAGTTCAAAAAAATAATAGAAAGTAATAATGGATCTTATTTCACAGGCTTGTGTATTGGGAGTTCTAAATGAGGAAATCCATGTAAATTGCTTCACACAGTGTCTAGATCATAGAATCTCTAAAAAAATGCTGATTACTACCTTAAAAAAAAAAGTACAATTATAAAAAAAAAAGTGCTACCATCAATTGTAACAAATGTTCCCCAATAATGCGAGGTGGTGATATAGTATATGGGAATCCTATATTTTATGCATGTTTGTTCTGTAAACTCACAAATTCTCTAATAAAATTGTCATGCAATATAAAAATATAACTGCTGAGCCAGAATGCCTGCAGTGCAAACCTAGTCCCATCACTTCCTGGCTGTGTGACCTTGAGCAAATTATTCAACCTCTCTGTGCCTCAAATCCTTCCTCTGTAAAATGGAAGGAGTAGGAGGTCCCTTACCTTGGCTTGTAAGTAATGACCGGCTGGAGCAGGGGTTCAAAAGCCTTTTTCCCATCCTCAAGAATGGGACAGACATGGTACAATTTACACTCCAGAGCTTGCAGTGGACTTAGGCAGAGACTACAGCTCATCCTGCATAGCTATTTCTCTTTTCTTTTCCTGATTCACTCGCCCTTTACCAATGTCTCCTAAAAGCATTGTCTTTACATATCATTTGCACACAAAACTATTGCTGGCTTTGCTTCTAGGGAACCTGGCCTAAGTCAGTACCAACCTCACTGAGTTGTTGATAATATAAGCAGAACAATTAGAACAGCTCCCAGAACATAGTAATTGCTCAGTAAGTCTGAGCAGAAAATGGGCCAGAGAGAATTGTAATAATGATGATCATGGTGATAATGTTACAAAATCATTGGTATTCAAAGAAACTCAGACATATTCCCAATTTTTTAAAAAGGATCTACAAAAGGGAATAGAAAGGAGATAGAAGAAATTAGCTTGGATGCTACACTAAAATTTTCATAAGGTCAGGGGCCTTGTTAAACCCCCTAAAACCTAGCAAGGTGTTTAGCACATAAGCGTAACACCTCATACTCTTCTTCCCCTCTAAAGGTAAAGTTTAATTTTCCCTCTGTATAACTGTGGACTAGACATATCACTTCTATGGTAAAGTTTAAGGCAGAAGTGATGGGATGTTACTTCCAAGATCAGATGGTTTCCGTCTTGACTGTTCTCACTTCTCTCTCCCTGTCTCTCCTGGAAGAAGCCATGTCATGAGTAGCCCCATGGAAAAGCTCACATGGCTAAGAGCTAAAGCCTTCTGCCAACAGCCCACTGCAGGAGAGTTTGGAGGAGTATCCTTCAGTCTTTTAGGGGACTGCAGCCCTGGCCAACAGCTTGAATGCAACCTAATGAAAGACACTGGGCTAGTGTCTAGATTCCTAACCCTTAAAAACTGTTAGGTAATAAATGCTTGTTGTTTTAAAATGCCAAATTTGGGATAATTTGTTACATAGCAATAAACAACTAGTAATATGGGAAAGCAATAAAATTCTAGATATCAATGGTTTGGTTGAAGAACATGGAATACTATGAACAAGAGGGAATAGATTGGAAATGGAGTTACCTATGTGTATCAAAGGCATCAAAAGAAGCAAACTGGAGAATAAAATGTCAGCATGCTTATTTGGAAAAAGCAGAAATAAATGTCATGGACTACAGAAAACTCAGTTTTGAAATTTTGGTTTCCTAAGTTCACTGAGGTGGCCATGTCACTGCAGGGAGCACTATCAGTAGAAACACAGTAACACTAAACGAATTCCAAGTGCTATTATTAAGGAGAGAGTGAAAACAGTCTTTTCCTTGGAGAGAAAGAGCAAAGGCAAATTCTCAACCTTTATTTTTTTTTAAACATACTTAGATTACATAATTGTCACACAAAAAATATAGGGATTCCCAAACGCCCCACCTCCCACACCTCCCATAACCTCCCACATAAACATCCTTCATTAGTGTGGCACATTAATTGCAATTGATAAATACATCCTGGGGTTTTGCCATTAAGCATGGACCATAGTTCACATTGTAGACCACACTCTCTCCCACACAGTTCTGCATGTTATATGATGATATAAAATGGCCTACATCTGTCATTGCAATGTCACTCAGGCCAATCCCCAAGTCCCGAAAAAGCCCCTGTATTACAACTGCTTTTCCATCTCCCTGCACCCAGAGCCTCCAGTGGCCACTGGCTCCACATCAATGTTGTAATTTCTTCCACTGCTTTAGTCGCAATATGTTTATAGCGGAATACCAGTAAGTCCACTCTAGTCCATAGTTCTTCCCCCCATCCTGAGGAGAATGTATTACCTTCCTCCCAGTGTGGGACATGACTCCCGGGGATGAGCCTCCCTGGCACTGAGGGATTGCTACCAAGCGCCAACTGGCAATGCAACTGGAAAAAGACTTTGAATAAAAAGGGGAAAAGGTAAAGACAAATGAGTTTATATGGCTAAGAGACTTCAAAATAAGTCAGGAGGTCATCCCAAAGGTATTGCTTACACACATCTCAGCAGGATCTCGTAGAATTCCAAAGTGGATATCACCCCCAAATAGTGGGTCTCCTGAGAGCTCTGGAGAACCCAAGTCCTATGTCAGGGTGGATAGCTCCAGAGTTTGGTGCCTTGCCAGTGGGCCCTACTTTGGAGTTTGTGCTCCTGAGAGTGGCAGAGTTGGACTCAACTATGTCTTCCTTGCACATGGCTCATCTGTCCCTTCTATTCAAACCTATACTTGGTGCTGGAGTTTGTAGGTATTCACCCAGAGACTTGAGTCTTTGGGCTGTTCATGTGCCAGCTGGCCCAGAACATTGGTGGAGCAGCAACTCCTACTCTACAGCTCATTAGACTCACCCAGGACAACTGGCGGGGAGATGATAATGGACAACGGCCATCCCAGGGAATGGAGAGAGTCTACAGCTGCAGGCAGGATAATCCCATCCATCTTC
>PVKH010047509.1:0-10290 GCA_004027955.1 Chaetophractus vellerosus | reverse complement strand
ATCTCCTCTCTGCTTCTCTCTAATCTCTGCTTCTACTTGAGACCACCCCCACCGAGGGGTGGGGCTCAACATCTCACTGACGTTGCAATTAACGCCCTACTCATAACTTAATCATGCCCAGATGAACAGATGAGCTTACAAACATAATCTAATTTATATTTTTGGAATTCATAATTAATTCAAACTCAAACCATCACAGCATTATAGCTTGCTCCCATGGAGAGACAACATGTATGGTATTGCGTACCTGGAGCTTAGCTCTATTAATTGCAGCTCAAAGAGGAACATAGGCATTGATTACTATTAAGTACTGTATGTATATGCCTGATAAATATGATGATCTTTTCTGTTCTAGATCACATGCAGAATATTGAACATGTTAAAATTCCTGGTGAACTTAATTCATTTTCCAAGTAGTTAATGAACATGTCTATAAGATAAAGGAATGGCTCTCTTAAGTACTATCTTTATCTTGCTTGCCATTTGCTTATCTTGTTGTTTTCTATATTGTCTTTATGAGTTTATATCTAGGGCAGTGCCTCTCCTTATATCTCTTCTAGCTGTCCTAGGCATTACCAGGACCATGGAAACTGGGGTTGGCAGTTTACACAAAGCCCAGCAGGTCTTCCACAATCTCTCCCTAGGCTTAACCAACAGCACAAAAGAACTCAAGGGGAAAATGCTGTTTCCTATCAACTTTGGGAGGATGCAGTCTCTGAAGGCACTTGGCCTTTCTCACTCTCGTGGTCTAGTATGTCATGACTGGCCTCCTTTTAAGGCCTGTTTACCACCATCTTCATTATCCTTTTAGTAGGACAGTATATCTTAAATTCTAACTATGTTTATTTCTTCCAGAATCAATGTCTTGCAGAACAAGATATTAGTCACATGGGGATTACATCCAGTTCCAACCATGGTGCCAAACCCCTCTTCCCTCAACCTTAATAGAATAATCAGAGGGATTTACACTCTGCCAGGCAGGCTTACTTCCCCTAACCAGCAGGAAGCAGCTACAGAAGAATGACCATCACCCTTTAGCTCCACCTAAAGAATAAGGGTGCAAACTCTCTGAAGAGTGAGTTTAGGCAGGTTAGTATAAGCAAAGGGAAGATATGGGTCACAGCTGAAGACCTAGCAGAAAGCATGGCCATGAGACCCAACCTGGAAACCTCCTGAAGCATACTGCAAGACTCTGGTCACTAGATCCCATTTAGAACTCTTTCCAGGATCAAGGAAAAGTCATGGATGACCCCAACAAGTGCTCCTCATTGGGCCCTTGAGAGCAAACAGGAAGGAATTGTAAGGCAAGCAAGGAGAACAGCAAACAGCTGGGGCCCCACCCCAACACTATGAAGGGAGAGGAGTAAAAGTATTAAAAGGCCTAACCTGGGACCCCGACATTCTGTAGCATGCCTGCATCCATGTCTATGACTGTGTACTCTTTTCTTGTTTCTTAATAAACTCTTCACTCCCTTGCCTACCCTATGGCATGTCCTTAATTCTTTTATGTGATATAAGCCAAGAATCCAGAAGCCCAGAACCCAGAGCCTTCCACTAGCAGAGCCATTTGCTGTGCTGTCTTTGGAAGTTAATGATTAATTATAACCCCCTTTATCTCAGTTACTTTCTCCTTTGTGAAATTAAAGCTAATATGTGAAAGATTTGACTTTGTGACACAATTTTATTCCTGGTCCAGTCTAAGCAAAGTATAGCACTCAACAACAACATATGTGAT
This sequence comes from Chaetophractus vellerosus, assembly GCA_004027955.1. Lineage (NCBI taxonomy): Eukaryota > Metazoa > Chordata > Mammalia > Cingulata > Chlamyphoridae > Chaetophractus > Chaetophractus vellerosus. The sequence goes on along the minus strand of PVKH010047509.1, from coordinate 8,555 downwards.
ATTGCCTAATGAAATAAGGGATGGACTACATATAAGCAGCAACTATTATTTCATTGTAAATTCTGTCAGCTGCTATTATGAGATTTCTAGTGTGGGAAAAGACTGCACTATCAATTCCTGAGACACTGGGGTTTCAAAGAGAGAAAGAGTTAATTACCAGCTCATAGCAAGGCGCTCAGATGGCTTAATTGCCTAAAATATATCCCTCCGAATTTCAGTAATTTCAGGTATTTTTTGTCTGTTCTGTAGTATACTGGAAAAGAAAAATGAAAACACCTCTTTAATGATTCAATAATCGTAATCCTTTGTTAATTCTTAACTCTCAGTTACAATTCCTTCCTCTTGTTTATTCCTTCCCAATATTGGGGGGAAGCTGGACAGCTACTCCTATGATTTCTTCAGGCTGGAAAGAGGTATTGATCCTAGGGCTTGTGGGAATGGAACTTCATATCATTCTTGAAGAAACGGGAACCACTGTATTTCAGGGCTTACTAGGCATAGGAACTACCAAGACACTTTAAGTCCCTGAAAAATAAACAAATATGTAAATTGAGAATTATAGGTTTAAATAAAAGAAGTAGAACTAAGTTACCTTAGGGAATAATTTTATAGATAGATAGATTTTGGGGGGCTTTTCTACTGTCGCAGTATGCAATGTGTGGCTGAAACCTGCATAAGAGTAACCTCTGGATGAACAGCCAACTCTATTTGTAATCTCTTATCCACTGAAACTTTATTTTGTTTTATTTCTTTCCCCTGTTTTGATCAAGTTTCATGGTGCCAGGAAGATTTTATTCCCTGGGAATTATGTCATGCCCCATGTAGGGTGGAAGGGAGTGAGCTTATTTTCAGAGTTTGGCTTAGAAGTCACATTTGAGAAACAAAAGAGGTTTTCAGGGGGTAAATCTTAGGCACAAGTTGTAATTAAAAGCACGTCTGTGATCATTTGAAGTAATGGGAAATATAACCACCAAGGATTATCTCAGAAGAAGTGTAAAGAAAAATCAAAAATAAAATCATCAAGTTAGGAAAAATGTGTCATTGGCTTTCTTTTATTTAATTTCCTATTACTCTATGTTTTAGTCAGGCACAGGGATGCCTTTTGTAATATACCAACAATTGGTTGGTCTTTATAAAGGGTATTTATTTGGGGTAGAAGCCTACAGTTACCAGGCCACAAAGCATAAAGTTCTTCCCTCACCAAAGTCCATGTGTTGGAGCAAGACAGCTGCCGACGTCTCCAGTGTTCAGGCTTCGGGGTTCCTCTGTTCCCGGGGCTACGTTTCTCTCCGGGCTTAGCTTCTGTTTCCTCCACAAGTTCAGCTGTAGACCATGAGGCTTTCTATGTGTTGCGTCTCTCCACAAGGCCAGCTGTATACGATCGGGTGAACGGCTCACTCCAACATCAGAACTGCTCCTCAAATCTGCTTCTCCAAATCTCTGCAACTCAAATCTGCTGCCTAGCCTTTACACTTGAGACCACATCCACTGAGGGGTGGGGCTCAACATCCCACTGATGTGGCAGTTAATGCCCTAATCATAACCTAATCATGCCCAGATTAACATATCAGTTTACAAACATGATTCAATATATATATTTTTGGAATTCATAATTACATAAACTGCCAAACCATTACACTCTATGTCCTGACAAGGCCTATTGCTTTTTCCCAAGGATCTCCCTTGTTTTTTTCTTGCTTTCCACATCTTTTTCATTGCATATAAAATGATTCCCTTTCCACCTATAAAACTCCTCCCTCTTTTTTTCTGTATGTATGCATGTGTGTGATGTATCTATACATGTGCATGTATAAAGAAGATGATTTAACTCAGTGCTATCAAATAACTTGAAATTTTTGTTGAAATGCAGATTCTAATTCAGTAGGTCTGGGCTGAAAACCCAAAATTCCAGTAGTGACATTAGGTCTTTTATTTGAGATTGTCTTCTTTTCTTAATGTAAGCATTTAGAGCTATAAATTTCCCTCTCAGCACTGTCTTTGCTGCATCCCATAAGTTTAGGTTTGTTGCATTTTCATGTTTATTCACCTCAAATAATTTCCTAATTTCCCTTGTGATTTCTTCTTTGAATGATTGGTTGCTAAAAGTACATTCTTTAATTGCTGTATTTTATGTTCTCCATCTGTAAATGATTTGTAGCTTCATTCCATTGAGGTTGGAGGAGGTACATTGCAGGATTTCAATATTTCATAATTTATTTAAAACTGACATTGTTCTATCCTGAAGAATGACAGATGTGCACTACATAAGAATATATATTCTGCTGCTGTTGAATATGAATATATCTCTTAGGTCTATTTGGTTATAGTACTATTCTTCTATTTCATTATTGATCTTCTGTTTAGATGTCCTATCCATTATTGTAAAGGTGTATTGAAATCTCCTACTGTTAATGTATAACTAGCTATTTCTCCCCTCAAATCTGTCAGTATTTGCTTTCTATATTTTGGGATTTTGCCATTAGATGCATCTATATTTATAATTTTTATGTCTTCTTGCTTTGTTTACCCCTTTATTAATATACAGTGATCTTCTTTGTCCCTTGCAACAATTTTTGACTTAAAAGTCTATATTTTCCTTTATTGCTATTGAACCTCTCTTTACCATTGCACAGTATTTTTTTCCATCTTTTCACTTTCAACCAACTTGTGACATTGAATTTAAGGTGAGTATCTTCTAAACAGCATATAGTCATGTCATTTTTCCTTCATTTTTTTTTTTTTTTGGTGTGTATGTGTTGTTTTTTTTAACCCATTCTGCCAAACTCTGCCTTTGGCTAGAGGGTTGTTTAATCCATTTAAATTTAAAGTAAGTACTGATAAAGCAGGACTCTCTTCTGTCATTTTCCTATTTGATCTTTGTAAGTCTTTTATACCTATTTTGTTCCTCAACATTTCCAATAATACCGATTTTCATATATTTTTATTTTTATACCACACCATTTTGAGTCCCTTCTAAATTCTTTCTATATATATTTTTCATATATGTTCTTTATGGTTATCATGAGTCTTAAATTTAACATCCTAAATCTATAACAATCACCTTTGATTTGATACAAACTTAACTTCAGTAGTATACACATACACTGTTCATAAACCCTTTGTCCCCTAACATTTGATTGACTTGTCACAAATTGTAACTTTCTACGTTGTATGTCTAAAAGCATAGATTTATCATTACTTTTTGTGCATTTGCATTTTATGGTCTGTGAGAAGTAAAAAGTGGAGTTACATACAAAAATAGAATATAATATACTGGAATTTATAACTATCCATATGGTTATCTTTACCAGAAATCTTTATTTATTTATGTTGCTTTGATCCACTGTGAAGCATCCCTATTTTCAGTCTGAAGAACTGTCTTTAGTATTGATGTAGGACATGTCTAGTGTTGACAAATTCACCTACCTTTTATTTATCTAGGAATGTTTTAATTTCTCCCTTATTTTTTGAACTACAGCCTCACTAGATATAAAATTCTTGGTTGGCAATTGTTTTCTTTCAAAACTTTAAATATTAACTTTAACTGTCTCCTGTCTCCATATTTTCTGATGAGAAAGTGACACTTAATCTTATTGTCTTCCTTGTACATAAGGTGTTGCTTTTCTCTTAAAGCTTTTAGAACTCTCTCCTTGTCCCTAGCATTCAGCTATTTGACTGCTATGTGTCTGTTTCTCTTTGAGTTTATCCTGTTTATGTTGCATTAGGCTTCTTGAAGGTGCTTATTGTGACTTTACATAAAGTTAGGAAGTTTTCCGCCACTATTTCTTTGAATAATCCACCTGCCCTTTTCTCTCTTTCCCCTCCTTCGAGCACTTGCACAGTGGTTGTATGGGTATTCTTTATGGTGCCAGAGTTCTTTTAGGATCTGTCCACTTTTGTCCATCTTTTTTTCTTTCTGCTCCTCAGCCTGAATAATTTCAATTGTCTTAGTCTTTGAGTACATTTATTCTTCCTTCTGTCACTTCAAATCTGCTGTTTAAAACCCTCTGGGGAATTTTTCATTTCATTTATTTTGGTTTTCAACTCCAGTAGTTCCATTTGGTTCCTTTATCAAATTTCTATATCTTTATTGAGATTTTCATGTTGTTTATTCATTGTTTTCCTGATATTATTTAGTTCTTTCTTCACATTTTCTTTTATCTCCTTGTGATATTGAAGATCATTTTTTTAAAAACTGCTTTATGTGATACATTCAAAGTCTGGTTTTCTTTGTTGATGGTTTCTGGATATTTATCTTCTTCCTTTGGATGAGACTTCATTTCCTGTTGTTGTTGTTGTTTTTTATTTGTCTTGTAATCTGCATACTGCTGATTTTCAAATTTTAAAGAGTTAACTCTGGGATTCAGTCTCTGAGCTATCTGTTTCTTAAGTTTGTATCCAGCTAGTGGGTAAAACAGAAATTTTCTTGTAGACCAGTAGTTTAAAAAAAAAAAAAACAAATATATAATTGTAATTAGGGGGCTGGCTGTAGCCCAGTGGATAGGGCGCTGGTACACCACATGGTAGGCCCTGGGTTCAGTTCCTGGGGGACTCTCCGAGCAGGGCAGACCACCTTGAGGTGGCAAGCTGCTCTGGGCAGGTCAAAAAGCCACCATGGGCAGGGCAAGTCGCTCACGAGCAGAATGGAGCTGCCCGCGAGCAGAGCAGAGTAGCTCGCCAGCGGGGCAAGCCGCCTGCATGTGGGCAAGGCTGCCGATCACCAGTGAGCTGACTTGGCTCATCGCTGCAATGGGGGGAAACAAAGCAGACACAGAAGAATGCAAAAATGAACACAGCAAGAATAAGCAGAAAGGGGGAGGGGATATGTAAAAAAAATAAAAATAATTGTAATTAGCTCTACATTGGCTGCTATCTTGCTTCAGAATTTTACCCTCCTCTCAAGAAGACCAGCCTGAGGTGAGTATGAAGTGCAGGACCCTTTCTATCTTTTCTGAGCTGGTGTTTTATATTGGGCTTGTGATTTTTTTTGCTAATGGCTTAAGAATCCTGTCATTTACAGGAATTTGAATGCCCCCTGTACACCTGAAGAAATAGACTTATTCCACCTCCAAAGTGATCTAATATGTGCCTTAAAGCAGGTAATCCTTTGCCCTAAACTGCTTTGCCTTAATTTTTTTTAACTTTGTTTATGCTGTCTGCAAGTTTGTTTCTGCCTTCAGGACAAGTTCTGGGAGGATGTACCTGACACAAGTTTCCTGGTACAGTCTTCAGGTTGACACCCAACAGATTGGCACTGACATACTGGTACCCCAGTATGCATATTGAAGTTACTCTGTTCCCTCTGGAACAGAATCTACAATGGAAGCACATGCTGCCTCCATTCCAAACTGGGGAAGAACTGGGAGAGGGACTGGCAAGGCGACCACAAGGTTCTCCCACTTTACTTTTTTTATTAGAGAAATTGTGAGTTTCAGAACAATCATGCATATAATACAGGATTCCCATATAGCACACCACTAACACTTTGTATTGGTGTGGAACACTTGTTACAATTGATGATAGCACACTTTTATCATTATACTTTTAAAGTCTGTGGTTTAATTTAGGGTTCACTGTTCATGTAGTGTAGTTCCATGGATGTTTTCTAAAAAATTATTTTGTTGCTGTATATAATCTAACATTTCCCTTTTAATCATATATTTCAAAGCTGTTAAAGGATTTCATAATATTGTTTTACCATCACCAACATCGATTACCAAAACATTTCCATCATTTCAAATAGGAAACCTGTACATTTTAAGCCTTCACTTTCCATCCCCTATCCCCACCCTGCCCCCTTATAATATATCATCTAGATTGTGATTCCATGAGTTTGCTTGTTCTAGTTTTACTAAATCAGTGAGATAATACAATATTTATCCTTCTGTTTCTGGCTTATTTCACTCAACATAATATCTTCAAGGTTCATCCATGTTTTGCATATATCAGGACTTGATTCCTTTCTTGAGTGAATAATATTCCATTGTATTCATATGCCACATTTTATTTATCCATTTATTGTTTGAGGGACACTTGGTTTGCTTCCATCTTCTGAAAATTGTGAATAATGGTGCTATGAACATCAGTATGCAAATATCTACTCAAGTCCCTGCTTTCAATTCTTTTGGGTTTATACCTAATAATGGGATTGCAAGTCATAAGGTAGTTCTATACTTAGCTTTCTGAGGAACCACTAAACTGCTCCACAGTGGTTGCACAGTTTTACATTCCACCGGCAATAAATGGGTGTTCCTATTTCTCTGTACCTTCTCAAAACTTATTTTCCATTTTTTAAATGGCAGTCATTCTAATGGATGTTGAAATGGTATTTCATTGTGGTTTTGATTTGTATTTCCCTGATGACTAATGATTTTGAGCATATTTTCACTCACCATGCTTTCTGTCTTTGTTAAGTTGAATCTCTTTATATATATTGGAGATTAATCCAGTATCTGGTATGTGGTTCTAAATATTTTCTCCCATTGTGTAGGTTGTCTGTTTTACTTTCATGATAAAGTCTTTGAGGAACAAAAGTTTTAAATTTTGATGAAATTTCTCTTATCAAATTTTTATATTGTTGTTTATGCTCCAGGTGTAAAGTTTAAAAATCATTGCCTAAAAGAAGTTCCTGAAGAAACTTCAATATGTTTTCTTCTAGGGGTTTGATTGTTATAGCCCTTATATTTAGATATTTAATACATTTTGAGTGTATTTTATATAGGGTGTGAGGTAGGGGTTCTGCTTCTTTTCTATTATTATTATTATTTTTTTTTTGCAAGTGGAGATCTACTTTTCCCAGCAAAATTTTGATGAGATCATTCTTTCGAAAGTGAGTGGTCTTTGCCACCCTGTCAAAAATCACTTGGCCGTAAATGTGAAGATTGATTTCTGAGCTCTCAATTCCATTCCATTGATCTATATGTCTGACCTTGTGATAGGGACCATGCTATTTTTTTAACTGTGGCTTTGTACTATGTTTTAATATTGGGAAGTATGAGTCCTCCAACACCAGTCTTCTTTTTCAAGATGGCTTTACGTATTCTGGGCCCCTTACCCTCCCATATAAATTTGGTGATTGGCTTTTCCATTTCTGCAAAAAAGGTTGTTGGAATTTTCATTGGGACTACATTAAATCTATAAATTGCTTTGGGTAGTATTGACATATTACCCACATTTAGCCCAGAATGTTCTTTTTTATTTGGGTATTCTTAAATTTCTTTTAGCAATATTTTTTTAGCTTTTTAGCTTTCTGTGTACAAGTCCTTTGCATCCATAGTTAGATTTATTCCTAGATATTTGATTCTTTTAGTTGCTATTTTGAATGGAATTTTTCCTTGATTTCTTCTTCTGATTGTTTATTGCTTGTGTATAAAACACTACAGATTTTGAGGTGTTGCTCTTGCATTGTTCCCCTCCCTCAGTTATTGATTTCTAGGTTCATTCCATTGTGATTGGAGAATGTACATTGGATATTCTAATATTTTTGAATTTTTGAGACTTGTTTTGTGACCCACATATGTTTTATCCTGGAGAATGATCCATGTGAATTCGAGAAAAATGTGCATTCTGTTTTAAGTAAGTGCAGTGTTCCTTATATGTCTGTTGAGTCTATTTGGTTGAATGTGTCACTCAATCCTTGTACCTTCTGTAGATGTTCTTTCCTTTATTGAGATTGTTATGTTGAAGTCTCCAACTATTAATGTAGAATTATCAATTTCTCCCTTCAAGTCTGTCAGATTTTTGCTTCCTATTTTTGGGGGCTATGCTGTTAGGTGCATATATATATTTATAATTGTTACATCTTCTTGTTGAATTGTCCCTTTTATCAGTGTATAATTAGCATCCTATAAAGATTGGCTTAAGGTCTATTTTATCCAATATTAATATATTCACCAACCTTTCTTTGGTTACTACTTGCATGTTATATATATTTTCCATCCTTTCACCATCAACCTACTTGAAACTTTAACCTGGGTGAGTCTCATGCAGATAGCATATAGTTGGGCCATGCTTTTTTGAATCCCTTCTGCCATTTTCTGCCTTTGACTATAGTTTAATCTATTTACATTTAAAGTCACTATTGACAATATAGGTCTTTCTTTTGCATTTTGCTATTTAGCCTTTGTAAGTCTTACAGACTTTTGTCCCTCACTTCCATTAAAAACTGCTTTCATGTTCATTTGCTTTTTTGTGCTGTACCATATTGTGTGCCTTCTCAGTTCTATCTGGATATATGCTTCATCTGTTTTCCTTGTGGTTATCATGGAGTTAAAATTTAACATTCTACATATATAAGAATCATTTTTGGTCAGATAGCAACTTGACTTCAATAACATATGCATATATGTTTCCTATTCCTTTCTGACCACCCACCTATTTTAAGCTATGTGTTTTCCTGATTGGGCAATTGCCCAGTTTCTGTTACTGTTTAGCTGTTTTATGGAGTTTTAAGGAAGATGGCTCTGCTAGTTTTTGCTAAATTTTCAAAGATTCTGTGGAGGAACAGCTTTCTGGTATGCCTTACACCATCATTTTGGTTAAATGGAATCCCTGAG
>PVKH010047508.1:0-10295 GCA_004027955.1 Chaetophractus vellerosus | reverse complement strand
GGCCTGGTGCAGGGATGGAGCTGCAGCTGTGGGCAGCAATCTATGCAGTGCAGGTCCAAGATGACCACAATTGCCCTGGTAGACTTCCGATTACTCAGTCTGTGCCAGCTAACTGTACCTGCAGTTACCTGGATAGGCTGGTGCAGGCCCCATCAACTTCCTCCCTGCTAGAGGTGGGGCTGAAGCCTAGCCTAGGGCTGCAGGCCAATCTGGGTGAAAGAAACTGGTCTCTGCCGTCACTGTGATTTTCAGTCACTGTGATTTTTCACTCAGCCCGGCTTCCCCTCATGCTGGGGATGGAGTCAATATGGCCACTACTGGCCTTCCTTCTGACTTAGCTGTTCTTAGGGTTATACTTTAGCCAGCTGAATTGACTAATCAGTAGCTGAAATCGGTGGCCAACCGTCTCCTCCTCCCCTGTTTTTGAGAAATGGAGCTTCCAATTCCTGCCACAGGATAGCTCCTGGGGTGGCTTGTGCTGCCAAAGTAGGATGATCACTGGCCTCCGTGGCGTAGCCTGTTGTTTCCCAGAGAGGCTGGCAGAGCTCCCCTCAGCTTCCTCCCTGCCCGAGATGGGCCTGGGGCTCAGGATGGAGCTGCAATCTGATCTGGATGGAAAGAAGCTGGTCCCTGCCAGCACTGTGATTTTCAGTCAGCCCTGCTTCCCCTCGTGTCAGGCGCAGAGTTAAGGTGGCGGCCACGGACCTCTTTCTGACTTGGACAGGTTCAAACTTTAGCTGTTCTTAGGATTATACTTTAGCCTGCTGAACTTACTAATCAGTAGCTGAAGTTGGTGCCCAACTGTCTCTTCCTCCCCCGTTTTGGGAAGTGGAGCTTCCAATTCCAGCCGTGGAACAGCTCCCAAGGAGGCTTGTGCCTCCAGTAGAGGATGGGTACCGGCCTCCGTGGCATGGAGGGCTCTACTTACGGATATTCTCTGCAGATGGGCAGTCTCCTCCTTCCATTCTTTCAAGGATTTTGCAGGATGCTCTACTGGTCTCTTGCAGCCCCCAAGTAAGTTCTCTAAATAGCTGTGGGTGATCACCAACTACCCCATAGCAGGAGCTGATTCTCTGAGCTCTTTACTCTGCCACCATCTTGCTGGTTGTCTTTTAAGATTCCTTTTAACACATAAACTAAAGTGTAAATTAGTGGATCTCATTGAATTGTATAAACAAAGATGGGTTAAAGATATTTCACTATTGCTGTCCAAATATTAAAATTTCATTTAAAAAATAGTGATAAAAATGCATTGACAAAGTTATATTTTGAATTAAATTTCGTGGTTGGCTCATCTTCAGTATTACTCAGGAACTGTCTCCAAGATATACAACTTCTCTTTAACTTCTTATATTACTTTTCTTTACCTACTCCATTCTCTGTTTTTGGAGGATATGGGCTCTAGGGTATTTTTAAATACTAGAGACTTAATGCATAAATACCTTGCAGTTTGGCAGGATTTCTGGGAAAGGTTGTAACCTTACTGTCCCATGTCTTAGCATGGGTAATTATTTTGATACTACACTAAGAAATGAAACCTATGTTATATCACATTTCATTTCATTATTTTCTCCCTTTCAACCTCCTGCAATTTGTCTTGACATTTTAGTCCTTATTTCAGTTAGGCTTATTTCTGCCTTTCTCTTAATATTCAACTAATTTTTATTTGATATCTCCTATCCTGACACTAATTTTTCTTCTAGTATTGCCCTATACCTTCCCTCTTTCATTTTGCTTTATTTCTTATAGAGAATGACTTGTGATCATCTTTTTTAAAAAAATTTTTTTGAAGATTTATTTTTTTATTTATCATATATTCCCCCCTTTTCTGCTTGTTCTTGCTGTGTTCATCTTTGCGTTATTCTGTGTCTGCTTGTTTCCCCCCCCCCCCGCTGTGGCGACCCGCCGAGTCAGCTCACCGCGCAGCAGCCTGCCTGCTCATGGCGGCTTGCCTTCTCAAGGCGGTTTGCCTGCGCGAGGAGGCCCCGGGAACCGAACCCGGGGCCTCCCATGTGGTAGAATGGCACCCTACCAATTGGGCTACAGCTGGCCCTCTTGTGATCTTCTTATTTCTCTTAAATCCAAAATTAATCATTATACATAGATGCAGATATCTGATTGTTTTATTCTCTCTTCCTAGGAAGCTATGCCTAAGTGTTTATATGGTAAAATAAATATTTTTTTCATTATGTTACTTTTAATTTCCATTAATATTATGGTAAGGGAATTATATTGATTTTTAAAAAATTATATGTGTACTTAAGGTTCATTATTTCTGAATTTCTTTTTGGGATAACACAGGAAATGAAAGGGCCATTGGATCTGATGGATTTGAGAACCATTGTTCTACAAATGTGAATTTACTCCTGATGCTCTGCCAACTCAATCTGAAATTGACAACTGATATAATCACTATTTTAAACTGATTTTTGTTTAATATGTCTAACTCATTCTCTTGTGTCATAGAAATTACAATGGTACTTTTTGTTGTTGGTTACATAGATGAGACCTAATTGTAAAATAATCCAGGTTAAGTCATAAAATGAATCAAAACAGATGTATGCATCTATTGTAAAGTGTACTTGTATAGAGATACATGGTTTTGTTCATTTTCAAAGTGACATTGTTTATAACATGTGAGCATAACTTCAGAGATGTATGTGTGACAGTTGACAGTCATTTTATTTTGGTTTATGTAAAGTCCATCATCTGAAGAATAACACAGCCATTGTCGTCGGTTTTCTTTCCAACTCACAGGCCCAGACAGAGAACACTTGCTTTTGTTTGCTTCCTCCGGTATTATTTATTGTGATTACTATCTACTATTGCCATTTTCATTCAAAGTTATGCTGTAGTGTGTTAACCAGATCTGGAAAAGTTCAAAGATTTGAGATCTTCAGAGTTTGGGTGGCTTTGCTCTGTTGCCTGTGGATCCCAACTCATCTTTTTTCTTGGTTTTATTTCTTTACTATATGGAAATAGATCCAGGGAAAGGTTGAAACTTTCTTTTTAACTCTTATACTTGATTGTTTGGTTGCATATAGAATTCTGGGTTGTAGAAACTGAATTTAGACCTTTGGAGCCTTTTGATATTCAGTGGTGTTACTGAGAGGTCCACTGCAAACTTATTTTTATCCCTTTATCTCTGACCTGTTTCATCACTCAGGAAGCTTTCAGAATCTTTTCATTACTCTGAAATTTTATATCGTGTCTTGGAATGGGTTTTCAGTCCCTATTTATACTGGATCTTCAGAGGGCCCTTTTATTTTAGAAACAAATGTCTTTCAGTTTGAGGACGTTATCTTGTTTTATTTTTTTTCCCTTGTTTTATTTTATTTTATTTTTTCAGTTCTCTTAGTTGGATATTTATTACCAGGGTAGTGGAGGTGGGATGTATGGGGATGTGGAGCTGCCTGATTGGGGCAAAATAGTTTGCTTCTCCTTAAGGTCTTTTATGGGTAACTTCCTTTAGAAAGTTTTCCTTTCACCATAATGTTTTGTTTGTTTTACTTTGTTAATTTAAACTTTAGTGTTACGAAATTGGTTTAATATGAGCTATTTGACTCATGACTCATGATTTCATATGTTAAGCTAATCAGCGATATGTATTGAGTACCTACAAGGCTTTGGGTTGGAATGCAGAGGTGTTGAAGAGGTCTTCACTTTTGAGAAGGTATTCTCTCTGAAGAACCTTACTAGTGTAAGAGGCATTATGTATGCCTGTAAAGAGTGGCAGATATACGGAACCCTGCTTCACACCATATATAGAAATTACACCTTAAAACTTACAGAAGATAACTGTGATGGTTAAGTTCATGTGTCATCTTGGCTAGGTTATGGTATATAGTTGTTTGGTCAAGCAAGCACTGGCCTGATTGTTACTGTGAGGGTATTTCATGGATTTAAGTCATCTCTAAGTTATTGCATCTATGGCTGGTAGTCGCCTATAATTAACTGAGGAGATGGCCTTCAACAATGAGAGAAGTCTCGTCCAGTCAGTTGAAGGCCTTAAGAAGAGAAATGATTTCAGCAGTCAGAAGGGAGAATTTCCATCTCTATTTCAGCCAGCCAGCTTCTCCTGGGCAATTCATTGAAAACCTTCATCAGAGTTCCCAGCTTGCAGCCTGCCCTATGGAATTTGGACTTGCCCATACACACAGTCATGTGAGCCAATTCCTGTAATAAATCTCATAATATTTATATGTATATATAAAAATATAAATATTTATCTCGTTGGTTCTGTTTCCCCAAAAACTCTGACTAATACAATAACAAAGGGGCACATTCATCATGTGTTATTTGGCAATGGATTCTTTCAAAAGAAAAAATAGATCAATTGACTTTATCAAAATTAAAAACTTTTGTTCATCAAGGGATATTATCAAGAAAGTGAACAGACTTTCACTTCAGAGAATGGGAGAAAATAGTTGCAGATTCATATATCTGATAAGGGTTTAATATCCAGAATATATAAAGAATTTCTACAACTCAGCAACAGAATTACAAACAACCCAATTAAAAAATGGGGTAAAGATTTGAAAAGACATTTCTCTAAATGTGTGATTACCATATGACCCAGTAATCTCACCCCAAGGTGAGTACTGAAAACAGAGACACAAATGGATATTTGTACACTAGTGTTCATAGCAGCATTATTCACAGTAGCCAAAGGCAGAAAATAAATATCCATCAACAAATGAATGAGTAAACAAACTGTGGTATGTACATACAGTGGAATATTGCTCAGCCATAAAAAGAATGAGGTTCTGATACATGCTACAACATAGATGAATCTTGAAAATATTATGCTTAGTGAAATAAACCAGACACAAAAAGACATATATTGTATGACTCCACTTATATATGAAATATCTAAAATAAACAAATTCATAGAGTCAGAAGATAGATTAGAGGTTACCTTGGGGCTGGGGGAACGGGCAGATGGGGAGTTATTGCTTAATGTGTATAGAGGTTCTTTTTTTGGGTGATAACAGAGTTTTGGTAATGGATAGTGGTGATGGTACACAATACTGTAAATGTAATTAATGCTACTCAATTATACACCTAATGGAAATTATTATGTTTTAGAGAAGTGGGCTTACAGAAAAACAATGCATAAGACACAGGGTTCTTGTATACCACCCTGTTATTAACGCCTTGCATTCTTGTGGTATACTGGTTAACAGTTGATGGAAGTACATTTTTTATAATTGTACTGTTAGCTATAGTCCATGGTTTAACTTAGGGGTCACTGTGTGTGTTATGTAGTTCCATGGATTTTTTTTTTTAAGTTTGTATTTTCATAGTGTATATACAACCCAACATTTCTGCTTTTAACCACATTGAGATTTATAATTCAGTGTGTTAAAATTATGTTCACAATGTTGTGCTACCATCACAACATTGGGAAATTTTATGTTTCATATATGTACCACAATTGAAAAAGAATTGCAGATACAAAGTTCAGTAGAAGAAGTGGCACATGATTATATATTGATAACTACTAATTGCCCAGATGGGGTTCCTAGTAGTTTAGCTAGCTATCTTTGGTAGTAGAATGTTCACCTGTTAAGTCATATCTTAGGAATGATGTAAATAAAGCAGTAAGCATTGGTAGCTCGAAGGTACTTAAGAGTGCTCTCAGTTGTATTTTTTGTTATTTATCTCTCTCTTTAAACCACAGTTCCATTATCTTAATGGCCTGATCACTTTTATATTTGTTTGCTTGCTTATTATAAATGTTCTTAAAATTGCATAGAAGTTCTTTTGGATTTGCAGCTTTCACATATTACTTCATATACATACTATTATAATGTTTTCATAAAATCAATCAGGTGTTAAAAATTAGGACTTTTACACCAAAAACATGTAGGTGTTTTTTTCTTTTCTTTTTTCCCCCTGTATGGTAAACTTTTGCTTTATAAAACATGATTTGAATTCTTTGTTTTATGTCCATGCATTTTATTAAAGTCCAACATTCATATTTTTTTCAGGATAGTTTCAGGATAAATTTAGACGTGGTATTTTTCATTCAAATTAACTTATTTTTCATTATCTTGAGAGCTTGTACTTCATTTGGAGTTTTATTAAAGTAATTCTCTTGAATTTATCAAATTCACACTTACACCCATCTCTCTTACTCTATTTTCCCCACTTTCTCCTTCTCCTTTTCTTATGTTTTGTCCTTTATTCCCTTTCCTAAATTGCATCTACCGAACTTAGTACATGTGAAAAGCCCAAATCAAGTGGAGAAAGCTTTATGGAGGAAAAAAATACAACTATGTTATTATATAAAGTTTTAAAATGTTGTCTAGGAAGCTAGAGTTGGTTAACAGATGTGATTGCTTCATTGTTTCAAATTTATGCCAATCAGAGTTGATAAGATTTGATCACACTCCAGTAGATTTACGAGATAAATTACAATATTGCATGACACATTTCAGGTAGAAAACATCAATATAAGTTGAACATGATATCTTATTTAAGATAACAAGCCAGTAATTCTTTAAATCAAAGTGGGTGTTACTATGAGAGAATATTTATCAGTTTGTGTGAAAATTAACAATATCTATGGCATTTTCTTCATGGTGACAAAAAGTTTATTAAGCTTTTGATTTAGTGTACAAATGTGATTGTAAATTTGGAGAACCTTGTTTCTATTTAGGTATAGATGGTCTGTCAAATTAAATTTCCAAAGGCCTATGAAGAAATGGGGCTGAACTAAAGAACTTAGATGGCAGAAAAATTTAATACAAGCTAAAATAGAAGCTTGTTGCTCTGTTCCAAAATTTCTCTAGAGTAGGTTTTCATAAAAAACCATAAAGGCTTATAAAGAAAAAAAATTTTTAAACAAGTAGAAGTTTAATACCTCACATAAACAAAGGAAATGAAAAAGAATGTACTCATTAATGAAATGACAGGTTCCCCAGGGAAGGTAGAGCCAAGGAATGGGAAGCCTGTTTGTTCTACAGGAAATGATAGAAACATTTATTTAAAAGTTTCTGCAAAGAATGCTCTTAACTTTATCCAGGAGATCTATGTGTTGGAATGTCTCAGTTTAATTTAGAAATAAAACACAAGATCTCTTGAGAACTTGATATGAAGTTGTTGCTAAATGAAATAATTTGTGAAAAGAAGGTAGAATTTCTGGTTTCCGATTGAGATTTTGTTTTTGTAATTTAGGGACTAGCTAAACCAATGATTTTAAGAAAGTCACCCTCGTGTTTCAAGTAAGCCTATAGTAACATCTTTATAATTTTTTTTCAGAAGAAAATTATTTACAGCATGGCTTAGATTTAAATAATTTGAGAAATATTTCATATATCACTAAAGTACAGAGGGTAAATAGGATAGTCTGTATTCACCATGCAGAATTAACACCTTAGTAGTAGCTATATATATATATATATAAACAGTTTGAAAATCCTTCCCTTCATAGAGATAATGACCATCCTGAAATAAGTTCATATTCTTCCTGTCCATGTTTTTGTACTATTTATGTGTTCACTAACAATGAGTGTTCTTAAAGTTTACCTAACTGAAATCTTCTGTTAATCCTTATGAAGTTTGCTTTTTTCCTTTTTTCCCCAACATTGTTCTGAGCTTTTCCTTGCTTCTATTTATAGATTTGGCATATTCATTTTAACTGTTCTGTAATATTACGTGATAGGCAACATCATCACCACCATTTGCATATCTGTGTCCCTTTTGACAGACATTTAAGGGTCAGGCTACTGTGCACAGAGATTTCTCCCGTGAGGATATTCATGATGTCCTGCAAGTCTCTGTGTTTTTGGCACGGATGACCTGCTGCCATCAGCGCTCGCAGCGCGGTGCATCCAAGTTCTAGCACTGGGCAGCATCCTGAGGCAATTTGGTACCACTAGAGCAGTGCGCTGTTTTCTCTTTTCTTGCTGGAGTTTCTCTGCCCTTACAGCGAAACCACTGTCTCTACTGAAGGCAGAGAAGCCTGCCGACAGTCTTATCATACCGCTCTTTTTAACCGTTTTCCCAGTATAAAAATTATAATGTGTTTTTATACTTTTTGAAAAACATGCCTTTTTAATATTTTCCACTTTTCATTTTTGTTTTATTCTAACCTGTAAGAGGCTAGGCCCTATGCTATTTGGGATTTATTTTGCCCTAGTAACAGGTGCACTGGGTCTGTGAATAAATAGGACATTTTTTTTTTTTTGCTTAATACAAATAATACAAATTTGTGCCCAGATAATTATGTAACCATCTTAATTAATAACAATGAACTATTACCTACTGAGAATGATACATTCTTCTTTTGTGAATTTTGGAATTGTTCTAGAGTTTATTTAAAAATTATATAATCTCAAATACATTTCTATGTTCTAATTTAGAGTATAATTTTCATTAGCTAGGCTTATTTTATTTTATTACATTTTATTATTTGTAGAAGTCCTGTATGCTTTTAAGGATTTTAAAACATTTATTACACGCTTAAGATTTGGATTGTGATGTGCCCTCAAACCATTGAAGAGAAAAGCTGTCAATTTATGAATTTCTTTGACCATGTGCCACACAGTCTGAAGCTGCTTCACAGAATGCCAAATATTAGATTATTAATGTTATTAACTCTTTCACTGAAAACATGAACATATTTCCTCTTGCATAAAAAAATTAAATTGCTAGGCTGGATCATTTCTTGCATTTCAGTAGTTTTAGAAAGCTGAAAAATGTTTATGTTCTGTAATAAACAGATGCTGCTCTAACAATGTGATACATTATGTACCAAAAGTGATCTCTGTTTTAATCTTAGATGCTGATTTGATGAGACAAGACTAAGCTTACATCAAAAACTGATTTAGGATGTGATTTTTCTCTTCTGTGTGTTTTCTTCTACATAGTTAATAGAAATACCTTTAACATCATTGTCAAAAAATTTTTGGAGTTTTTATTTCTTTGATTTTCACATCTGTTTTCTTTTTTGAATTTATGGGAGTTTGTAATTATCTCAAAAACCCATTTAAAATAGCTAAGGAAATATTTTAAAGAAGATGTATCATCTTACACTTTGTCTCTACTTTTCACGAAAAATAGTCCTATATGTTCATGCTTTAATGTTTTTCCCTTTTTTTTGAGGGGGGTGGGCTTTGTATTTTCTATAACTTGTGGAATAATTTTGGAAAGACAGTCAATGAATTGGTTATTTTCAGAAATGACACTTGAAGCTTCAGGTCTCTCTTTTACGGTATGTTTAGGCTGCCTCTTGGGTTTGCTGTCCGCAGAGTCCCTGCAAATTTTCCTCATCTGTGGGGGAGATATCGTCAGTAGGTCCTTTCATTTCCTTTTTACTTGATTTTTTTCCTGAGCACCCTCACACTTGACTGTAGTTGCTGGCCCTTAAATTCTTGTACCTCTGGATCTTGATTGACAACTGTGCCTTTATATATATGGTCAGATAATACTATATTTGGAAAAATATTCCTATTGTGTTTTATTCTACTGAAAGTAGCAGAGTTAAATGTAGTTTGGATGCATAGGGAAGAATTAATGATTGGAAGATACAGAGTTGGTAAATTATTTATTCTGGCCCTGAGGAAGCTGAAAAGCTGAGTGAAAGACTAATAAATCATTTGTGGTAGTGCCGGTTGTCACTTCCAATTATTTTAGACGGTTTTGTGATAAACTGCAGCACCTGCTAGGTATCTGCACATCCTCCCTTGATGCTGTGGGTGCAGCTTGTTTAGTCGATTATCAAAGGCAAGCTTGTGTAAAGTTTATTTAGGTTGGAAAGGAAATTACTCTTTTTAAGTCAATTTTGTTGCTTTTTAACATTGTTTTAAGTTCTAGGAAAGGATTTCAGTAACATGGCAGAAAGTCTGGAATATACATACTAGTTTAGCCAGGGGAGACTGCCTTTATCTTTTGTTAAATTAAATACTTGAAGAATTGAGCTTATTTATTATTCCCAGACTAGTTAAAACCTACTTCTACAGAGATGATTAGTACACTAAAGATCAAATTATCTGTTTGGTACCATTTTATAGAGAACCAGTGCTGCTGCTTGACTAGACCTTTTTTCTGTATATGTTCAGTCGTTCATTTGGAAGCAGTGGCCCTAGTAGGTCATGAGGTCTTTCTTTGCACTGGTCCTAAGCTCCGCTGCTGAGGTCCTTGGAGGCGTAAAAGAACTGGAAAAAAAGTGCAGCTTAGATAGTCTGGTTCTGGTTCTGGCAGTCAGAACAGGGCTACTCTAAAACTCCTTAGGAAATAAATTGTGAACAGCATTTAAAATAAATGCCCCAAGCTTGGAATTGTGGCTG
>PVKH010047507.1:0-10290 GCA_004027955.1 Chaetophractus vellerosus | reverse complement strand
ATAGCCGTCAATTTTAAGGGCAAATTTGGTTACGTTCAGGGATCTCTCCAAAACTCATTTTCTTCCAATGAAAATACATGAAGATGTAAAACTTTTCCCATCTTTGATTCTTCTGTTAAAATTTAAAGGTGATTAGAAAACCTTAAAATTAAATATCTGCAATGTAAATACAACTTTACATCTTCTCTAATTCCTTAATTAATTAATGTTTATATTAACTATGTACCTTACTCCCACATATCTCAACATCCACTTTCATGTTCTTATGTTTTCCCTTTAAGTTTGAATAGAGAATTCAACATAACAGTTTAAACTCAGTGTTGCAAATTTATCTGCTACTTGAAGAGAAAAGTAAATTATGGTTGTCAGTTTTACAAAATATACCCTTTAGCAGCACTGGAAAGGTGAAGTTTTATATTTAAAAAAACCAGGCTGCTCCATCTATGGCTTCCTCTCTCCTGTTTATAAAGGACTCCAGAAAGAGGACCCACCCTGGGCTACACTCCACTGAAGCAATCCAATCAAATGGCCCTCAACTGAATCCAATGCAATCAAAGGGTCCCACAGCCACAGGAATGGACTAATTTAAGAACAGAATTTTCTGGGGTCCAAAAAACTGAAACTACTGACATGCCCTCAATGCTAAAATGTGATGAGAGTAATTCATTGTAACTTTTAATTTTGTTTTTCATCTTCCCTGTATTTTGGGTAACATCCTATAATGTAATTTAATAAGTAAAAAGCAAGGAACTGTCACTTCCTTCCATCCCCATTTCCTTGTTCCCAAGATGCAGCTCATGGTGGTATGCTTCAAGCTACAGAAGCCTGTCCTGTTCCTGATATTTATGACTTTGTTCAGATAATGTCCTTTCTCTAATATTTAGCAGTTTAGATGGTTTCCTGATGAATTTTGGGATGAATTCCTTTGATATCTGTGTCATTGGAATCTAGCCACTTGGATTGAAGCCTGTCTCTATTACTGCATACTAATTTTAACTATTCTAAGTAAATATTTTTAAAAATTTTTCTCTACATTCAACCATAAGAGATTTTATCATGTGTCATGAACAAAATGTGCAAGTGTTCTTTATTTTTACAGCAAATTCATTTATTTCATTTGTAGTCAAATACAAACGTCATGGTTAATGAGTGCATTTAATTTGTGAAAATTCAGCAAACTATGCATGTATGCTGCATGCACTTTTCTTTATATATTCAATACTTCAATGAGAATTAAAATAAACAAACCATGTTAAAATTATAGTTCATTTTGCATGTCAACATTCATTTATCACCATGCATGTCTTTAATAATAACCACTATTCATTTTGAGATTTGTTTTGTAATGGTGTCTTAATTTATTACAAATTTTCTCAATTCCTTCTCTTTTCACCTGTGGAATGCAAGCAGAGAAGCAACAACTCCCTAGGTAAAATATAGAAAGATATTTCACTGAAGAAACTGATAACATCATACCTAAGAAGTTCATTTTCCCTCAGAAAAGGAAACTCCATTCCTAACAACTAAATTTACACATTTCACAAGATTTGTCCATGCCTAAAGAACAGTTATTTCATGTAATGTGCTTTAAATTCTTTTCCAAAGAGAGCTAAATATCCAGTAAACATTTATACTGGCCCTTTGACATTGTAGAATTGTCAGTGGGAAGAAGTTGCCCACTTTTGACATTTTCCATCTCTTCTTTTTATCTAGGTATCACTGACTTTTTATCAATAATAGAATATAATCCCAAGGTTGTGCCTTGCTCATCCTCTGTTTCTATATCTGCCAGATAGATTCAGTGGAAAGGTAAAGAAACCAAAATATGGAAGGAGTCTGGTTCTGTGAAACAACATATGTAGGAAAGCCATTGATGAAAAACCTGTTTATGAGACTGTTTAGATAGATGGTGACAGCCCTGAAATTTTTAATGTCAGTTATATCACAACAAGCACATTTTATAGATATTACGGAAATAAGTGGATAATCAAGCAACAAGCTGACATATAATAACAACTTATAAGATGACAAAATATACTATTTAAAAAAATGAAAAAAAAACAGCACCAGAAGCTGATATAATTTAATGAAAGAAAAAACTCTAAATATTTTGGAAAGACAACAATAGTTGTTCAGGTACTAATATTTGACTCCATAAATCAAGGATTAGGTGTTATAAGAATTGGAGGGGCTAGAAAATAAGAAAGAGCTTTCATAAATGTACAAAAGTTACTATTTTTAAAGAGAATATATGAAGCATAGGAAGTCAAGCAGAGTTGAGAAAAAAGTGTCAAGAAAATGGGAGGTAGAATATCAATTCAATTCAAAACCTGTATGATTTTTGACACTCCAGAAAGAGTGACCATATAGAAAAAGAGAAGGAAATCATAAAAAAAACCAGCATAATTGTCTCGTAATGCAAAAAAAAAATGAGAATTCTTAACATATTTTTCACAAAGAAATGTGAAATGAAGTTGGAGTGTTCAGTAGGATCTGATCATGGAGGACCTTTAAGACAATAGGAAACAAGGATGGACTTCATTCTCAATGCAATTCATAGCCATTAGCATGTTTTAAAAAGACACCAGTGTTGGTTGAGAGAGAGGGGTACCAAATTTATGTTGTAGAAATATGATTTTTTCCTGGTAACTATAAAATGGTTTAGGGGACAATGAGAGTAGAAACTGCTCAGCAAGCTACTGCAGTTATCTTGATGATGGTGGCCTGCGTTAGAGATGGAGAAAACTTATGATTATTTATTTTGGAGATAAATCAAAAGAGCATATTAACTAATTTGATTTTTGTAATAAGGAAGAGAAGCAAATTCAGGAATTAAAAAGGGAATTAGCTCTGTCTTTTGACTTGACACATCAGGTGAAAGATGGTGGAACTTACACAAGAGAATAACTGGATAAGGAGACAGGATTGTGTGAAAATTTAATTTAAATAATTTTATCATGCCTTTCAGAAAAGCAATTGAATATATAATGAAAATAAGGATAATTAAATCCATGAGTTTAGATAAGAAGAAAAAGATGCAAAGAAGCAAAAAAGAATCTAGGGAAAAAAAATGTTATCACAGTATTTAGTGATATTCAACATTTATCAAACAAATAAATAATGTATAACTATATAGGCAACTGAGAGAGAAGGGACAATTTAGTGAAAGTTATAAGAAGAGACATTGTTTCAAGAGAAAGTAGTAATTACAATTATTGGGTCTCTTTTACTGAAATTTTATACTTAAGAGTACACAAGGACAACAGGCATTATATAAATGTTTCCCTAGTCTAAACTGAGAAACACTGATCCCTCTTGTGTTAGGCTGAATATTTCCCCACTTCCAAGGGGTCCATGTTCTAATCCCTGGAACCTCTGAATTTTATTTCATTGGCAAAGACTTTTCAGCTTTGATCAATTAAGGATCTTGAGATGGGGATTAACCTGCATTATCTGGGTGGGCTTAAAGTGCAGTCACAAGTGTTCATATAGGGGCAAGAGGCAAGAAGCCGACTTTCCTCTAAAACCTCCAGAGTGAAAGTGTATAAGAAAACACTTTGATTTTGGATTTCTGGTCTCAAACACTGTGAGACATTTAATTTCTGTCATTTAAACCACCAAGAGTTTGGGAATGGGTTATAGTAGCCTCAGGAACCTAATGCACCCCTCTCTTTAATTACTTTAAAAAAATAAAAAAAGGATTCTATACTCCTCTCTACACATACAAAAGTGGTTTGCTCTCTTCTGGGTTCAAAATACACCATTATATATTTGTAAACCCAGACAGCTCTGTCCTCACTAAGCTTGTAGCTAACTGTCTTGCAACCATTTTTTCTCTCTTCCTTAATTTATTTATTTCCATAAATAGAATTTTATATTTTTTTCACGTTTCCTGTTTAAAAGAGTCACAGCTTAATTGTCCCCCATTTTTCTCAGGATTTAACTAAGTTTATAGAAACAATATAGTTAAACTAAACACATAACTACATCAACCATCTGAGGTACCTTAAAATGGTTGTAGCCCCTATATCATAGATGTAATATTAGAAATAGACATGTTTTAAGATCCAGCCCACTAGAGCCTAAGGCTTTTGCATCAGGTAAAAGACATTCACTATATATAAAATATTATATAAGATATGGGAAAAATAATTGAAGATTATTGTATCTATTCATAGCAGGGATTCTCAATTTTGAAAATTTGACATTCTTTGTTGTTAAGACTATCCTGTGAATGAGAAGATGTGTAGGACATCCCTGGATACCAGTAACATTTTGACAGTTATGAAAATTAAAAATGACTCCAAATATTTCATGGAAGATATATTTGAAATCTCTTTTGGATCTAATGATTTGTAGGTACAGACAGGGTAAAATATTCATCATTATAATAAAGTGGGAGAACTGGGAATAAAGTTGGATAATGATTACAAAGAAGTGAGCATTTCCTGACCACTTTATACCTTTTTTGCAAATATACTTTTTTATATTTTTTAAAAGATACTTAGATTAAATGTTACATAAAAAGTATAGGGGATTCCCATATGCCCAACACCCAACCCCTTCCATATTTTCCCACATTAACAATATCACTCATTACTGTGGTACATTTGTTACAATTGATGAACACATTTTGGAAAACTGCCACTAAGCATGGATTATACCTTCTATTGTAGTTTACACTCTCTCTGGCCCAATTTCATAAGTTATTACAGATATATAATTGCTTGTATCTGCACTGCAATGTCATTCAGGTCATTCCCAAGTTCCAAAAATGTCCCCATATTACACCTGTTTTTTCCTCTCCCTCCTCTCAGAACCACCAGTGGCCACTGCCTCCACATCCATAATAAAAGTTCTTTCAGGGGCCGGCTCGATAGCCCAGTGGATAGGGCGCCGGCATACCACATGGGAGGCCCTGGGTTCGATTCCCGGGGACCTCTCCTAGCGGGCAGACTGCCTTGAGAATGGCAAGCCGCCATGGGCGGGCCGGAGCCGCCGTGGGCAGGGCAAGAAGCTGCCACGGACAGGGCAAAGCCGCCACAGGCAGGGCAGGTCGCCCGCGAATGGAGCGCAGCCAACCACCCGTGAACTGAATCAAGCGCCGGCCGTGAACGGACGCAGAGACCGCCCACAAGCGGGGAAAGCCGCGCCTGCACAGTGACCACTCTCGGCGTGTCGCCACAGCGGGGGGAAGGGGAGATATGTAATAAAATAAATAAATCTTTAAAAAAAAAAAAAAGTTCTTTCATTGCTAGAATCACAATAAGTCTACAGTAGAATACCAGTAAGTCTACTCTAGTCCATAGTTCATTCCCTAATCCTGAGGATTCTGGGATGGTGATGCCCACTCCATCTCTGACAGAAAGGGGGCTTAGATTCCATGGGGAAGATGGAAGAGACTATCTTGTGTGCAGTTGCAGACTCTCTGTTTCTTGGGATGGTCGTTGTCCATCATCATCTCCTTGTTAGTTGTACTGGGTGAGTCCAATGAACGATAGTGTAGTTTGGCAACTTTGTTGAGATTCAGGGACAAGCTGGTACATGGACAGTCTCTAGGACATTCACCTATCAACTGTAGCAATAACTATAAGTTCAAATAGAAGGGGCAGAAGAGCCATGTGTAGAGAAACCATAGCTGAGTCCAACTCTGTCACACTGTGGAGCATAAACTCCCAAGTAGGGCCCACTGGCAGAGCACCAAACTCCTGAGCTGTTTGTCCTGCCTATAGTGACTGGATGTCTCTGCTATATGAGGCAATACTTACTTTGGCAATAAATGAGTTCCTGCTGAGACGTGCATAAGTGTAGCCTTACTCACTTTGAAGTCTCGGAGCCATATAAACTCATTTGCCTTTACGCTTTCCATCTTTTGGTCAACATCTTTTTCCAGTTGCATTAATAGTTGGTGCTTGGTAGTAATCCCTCGGTACCAGGGATTCTTATCCCTGGGAGTCATGTCCCATGCTGAGGGGAAGCTAATGCATTTATATGCTGAGTTCAGCTTAGAAAGCGACCACATCTGAGCAACAAGGAGACTCTCAGGGTAACACTTATGTACCTTATAATACTAGGCTAAGTTTCAATTTCAAAAGTAAAGGTTCAAAAGTACAGTCATCAATAACAAGGGTCTGTCAATGTTTCATGCTTCTTCACTAATCATTGCCCCTGTACTCAGGGGATTCTTGTTGTCCCATTAGAGAATGTTGCAGAACTTCTCAGGATGGGAATTCAATATTCTTTCGGTTATTGTGTGAATCTCCATCCACCGTGACAATGCCCCATGAACACTTGAGCACATTTACATGCCTTTTAAGTATGCCCCAGGTGAACCTCTTCCCATGCATACACCATCACTTACACCCCGCACCAATGATCATCCCCACCACAGTTGTAACCCTTCTGTGATCTAAAACCTCTTCAAAAATGAAGGTAAGAAAATAACCAAATTCAATTAATGAGAAAATGAAATAATTTTAGTTTTTAAAATAATAAATGAAATACAAAAAATTTAAAAATGGAATAACAAAGAATAATTTAAAAATATAAAATTAAAAATAAATTTTTTGACATTATGTCTTTCATCACTGTAAGATGTTATCTTGTATGTACAATGACATTTTCTTCTGTTTATTCCCCCAGTGTCTTAGTTTTTTATTTTGTTTTCAAAGAAGATTTAGGTTATAGAAAAGTCACATACAGAATACAGAGGATTTCCATATATCCAACATCCTCCCCCTTTCCCCCTTTCCCCTATTAATAACATTTTACATATGGATGGTATATTTTTTACAATTGATGTATAAATATTGAAACATTGCTACTAACCATTGTCAATGATTTAC
This sequence comes from Chaetophractus vellerosus, assembly GCA_004027955.1. NCBI lineage: Eukaryota > Metazoa > Chordata > Mammalia > Cingulata > Chlamyphoridae > Chaetophractus > Chaetophractus vellerosus. The sequence goes on along the minus strand of PVKH010047507.1, from coordinate 3,445 downwards.
ATTATGGTTTACATTTTGGACCATAGAATTTTATAAATTTTGATGAAATTTAACACGGTCTGTATCCATCATTGCAACATCACATAGAACAATTCCATTGCCCCCAAAATACTCCATGTTCTATCTATTCTATTTCTTGCTCTCCCTCACCTCGGGACCCACGGCAAACACCAAGCTTCAATCCTTGAAGAACAAGATTCATAGTTACTTATAACAACATTGAGACTTGAAATACTGGCCTATTCTTCCTTATTCAGCACTGCCTATGCTCTCGAGTGACTCCTGGGTCTCTATTTGAGAACAATGCAGGACTCCCAGGATGTCTCCACCCACTGATATAACACACTACACTACATCAGGATGAACACTCACACATTCCCTAGAAACCTGCCCGCTATATTCAATACCATAAACCAGTAACCCATCCCTGCTGTATCAACAAAAGAACATTCCCAACGTTGTAACTTCAACCACATACCCCTAAATCCCAAGTGTTCACCTGGTCCCTAACCCAGCCATCTCCCCAGTTCCATGGACTATCCACCCCACACTCCCCACCATACCCCCTCACAAACCAGCACTGCACAACCCAATAGTATCACTGCAAAACTGTCATGCCCATCCACTGCACAGCTGACACTTCCACCTTATCATAAATTTTGCCTATATGGGCATGGGCTCACAACCTTCTTCTCCCTTTCTGTTTCCTGTAAATTTTGTTCCAGACTCTACTGCTGTGGGTCTGCTCAATCTGTTTAATTCATGTCAGTGAGGTCATACATTATTTGGCCTTCAGTGCCTGGCTTGCTTCACTCAACACAAGTTCTTGAAGTTACATCCATATTATCCCATGTATTAATACTGCATTCCTTCTTACAGCTGAGTGATATTCCATTGTATGCATATACTACATTTTGTTTGTCCATTCATCTGTTGATGGACATTTGGGTTGTTTCCAGCTTTTGGCAATAGTGAATAATGCTGCTATGAACATTGGTGTGCATATATCTGTTCATTCCCCTTCTATCAATTCTTCTGGGTATATATATACCAAGCAGTGAGATTACTGGATCATATGGCAGTTCTTTGGTTAGCTTCCTGAGGAACCACCAAACTGTCCTCCCCAATGGTTGCAGCATTCTACATTCTCACCAGCAGTAGATAAGTGTTCCCATTGCTCCACCTTAACTCCAACATTTGCAGCCCTCTGTTTATTTAATAACCACCAATCTAATGGGTGTAAGATGATATCTCATTGTAGTTTTGATTTGTGTTCCCCTAACAGCTAGTGATGTTGAGCATGTTTTCATGTGCTTTTAGCCAATTGCATTTCATCTTTGGATATATGTCTATTCAAATCACTTGCCTACCTTTTAAAAGAGTTGTTTGTCTTTTAATTTTTGAGGTGTAGTATTTCTTTATATATACTGGATATTAGGCCCCTATCAGATATTTGGATACCAAATATTTTCTCCCATTGAGTAGGCTGTTTTTTCACTTTCTTGACAAACTCCTTTGAGGTGCAAAAGTTTTTAATTTTGGTGAGGTCCCATTTACCTATTTTTTTCTTTCATTGCTTGTGCTTTGAGTGTAAAGTTTATGTAACCATTACCTAATGCAAGATCCTTTAGATGCTTCTCTACATTATCTTACAAGATCATTATGGTCTTGGCTCTTAAAATTAGATCTTTGATCCAACTTGAGTTAATATCTGTATTGGGTGTGAGACCATGTTCCTCTCTCATCCTTTAGGCTATGGATATCCAGTTCACCAAGCATGGTTTGCTGAAGAAGCCATTCTCTCCTAGTTGAATGAGCTCGGTGGACTTATCGAATATCAGTTGACTGTATATGCAAGGATGTATATCAGAACACTCAATTTAGTTCCTTTGGTCAGTGTGCCTATCTTGTGCCAATGCCAGGCAGTTTTGATGACTGTAGCTTTGTAGTATATTTTAAAGTCAGATACTGTGATTCCTTTGCTTTCATTTTTCTTTTTCAATATGTCTTTGGCTATTCAGGGCCTCTTGCCCTTCCAAGTAAATTTCATAGTTAGCTTTTCCAACTCAATAAAAAAATAGTGTGGTAATTTTTATTGGGATTGTGTTAAATCTATAAATCAGTTTGGGTAGGATAGACATCTTAATGATGTTTAGTCTTCCTATTCATGAGCAGGGAATATTCTTCCATTTATTTTGGTCTTCTTTGATTTCCTTGTGTAGTTTTCTGTGTACAAGTCTTTTACATCTTTAGTTAAATTTATTCCTAGGTATATGATTCTTTTAGTTGCTATTGTAAATGGGATTTTTTCTTGATTTCCACTTCAGATTGCTCACTATTGGTGTACAGAAATGCTACTGATATTTGCACATTAATCTTATAACCTGCCACTTTACTGAACTCATTTATAAGCTCTAGAGCTTTGTTGTAGATTTCCCAGAGCTTTTGATTTATAGAATCATGTCATCTTCACATAGTGAAATTATTACTTCTTCCTTTCCAGTTTGGATGGCTTTTATATCTTTTTCTTGCTTAAGTATTCAAGCAAGTACTTCTATCACAATGTTAAATAAGAACGTTGACAGTGGGCATGCTTGTCTTCTTCCAGATCTTAGAGGGACAGCTTTTAGGGTTTCACCATTGAATATGATGTTAGCTGTGGGTTTTTCATATATACCCTTTATCATGTTGAGGGAGTTTCCTTCTATTCCTATCTTTTGAAGTATTTTTATCAGAAAAGCATGCTGTATTTTGTTGAATGTTTTTTCTGCACCTATAGAGATGATCCTGTGATTTTTTTTTTCTTTTGATCAGTTGATGTGGTGTATTACATTGATTGATTTTCCTTGTTGAGCTATCATTGCAATCAAGGAATGGAGCCCACTTGGTCATTGTGTATAATTCATTTGATGTGTTATTGAATACAATTAGCAAGTCTTTTGTTGAGGATTTTAGCATCTAGGTTCATTATAGAGATTGGCCTATAGTTTTCCTTTCTCATGGCATGTTTGTTTGGATTTGGTATTAGGGTGATTTTGGCATCATAGAATGATTTGGCAATGTTCCCTCCACGTCCATTTTTTGGAAGAATTTAAGCAGGATTGGTGTTAGTTCTTTCTGGAAAGTTTGGTGAAATTCAACTGTGAATCCATCTGGTCCTGTGCTCTTCTTAGTTGGGAGGTTTTTGATGACTAATTAAATCTCCTTACTTGTTATTGGTCTGTTGAGTTCATCAGTTTCTTCTTTCATCAAAATAAGCTGCTTATGTGTTTCTAGGAATTTGTCCATTTCCTCTAAATTATCCATTTTTTGGCATACAATTTTTCAAGTATTCTCTTATGATACTTTTTATTTCTGTGGGGTCAGTAGCTCAATTGGTAAGGCTCCAGTTTACCACATGGGAGGCCCCAGATTCGGTTCCCAGGGATTCCCCAAGTGGGCGGAC
>PVKH010047506.1:0-10288 GCA_004027955.1 Chaetophractus vellerosus | reverse complement strand
AGCCGCCACGGGCAGGGCAGGTCGCCCACGGATGGAGCGCAGCCAGCCACCCGCGAACTGAAAGCCGGCCGTGAACGGACGCAGAGACCGCCCACAAGCGGGGAAAGCCGCGCCTGCGCAGTGTCCACTCTCGGCACGTCGCCGCAGTGGGGGGAAGGGGAGATATGTAATAAAATAAATAAATCTTTAAAAAAAAAAAAAAGTCCATGGAACCACACGACACAAACAGTGGGCCCTAAGTTAAGCCATAGACTTTAATTAACTGTATAACTATAAAAATGGGTTATCATCAGTTGGAGCAAGTGTTCCATACCAATGCAAGGTTTTGGCTGTGGAGCAGTGTTTTGGAATCCTGTATCTTGTGCATGATTGTTCTATAAATCCATAACTTCTCTAATAAAAAAATTGAATGCACAGAAAAAAGCTTGTACGTAAATGTTAATAGCAGACAAAATGTGGAAACAATCTAAATGACAATTGTCTGATGGTTAGAAAAACAACTGTGTTATGTCCATATAACTGATTACTGTTCAACAATAGGAAGGATTGAGCTACTGATACATAACACAAGAATGAGCCTCAAAAACATTATGCTAATGAGAAAACTCAGCTGCAAAAGACCATGTATTGTATGATTGCATTTATATGAATGTCCGGAAAAAGGCAAATCTAAAGTTGTAGAAATTAGATTATCATTGTCTAAGTTTGGATGTGGGTATGAGCATTAACTGAAAATGGTCAAAAGAGATCTGTGAGGAGGTAATAGAAATGTGTTAAAACTGAGTTACAGTGAATGGTTCCATAATTCTTGCAGACATTTGCAACAAATCATCAAGCTGTCCACTTACAATGGGTGAACTTTAAGATATGTAAATCATATCTCTATAAAACTGAAAAAAAAGTGCATCAATGGATCTCCAAACAAATAATCACTATGAAATCACCCTCATAATTCCACTCAAGTCTGTGTAATTAACCCTGGTTCTCCTGGATTTGGGGGCAGCAGTCTGCTCTAGTGAAGTATACCTGCTCCTGGAAATCCTGACTAATACATTCTGAAAAATTTCTAAGCAAAATAAGTTTGCACTCCTTTACCACTCAGCCTCTTCTTTGAAGTACCAATAGTTGAGGGTCCGTGGTACAGCCCTGTCCGTGGGGCTGTGACGCTGTCCTTTGGTGAAGTTACAATTTCTGGCTTGAAGTATATAGCAGAGCCCTTGGGCAAGCATCAGAAAGAAGCAGAAACCTGTCTGATAACAAGACACAACGGCTTTTGCCAAATTATTATGTTAACTAATAATTTCAGAACAGAAGAGAATAAAATTCTCGATTGAGGTGTACATACGATACAGGGCTATTTCACAAATGTTGATTTGTGTTTCCACTATGATAACACCAATACAGAAATCAAGGGCATCAACAAGTCCCCAGGGCCCTTCCCGTTAAGTGCACAATTTCTAAAATATTTATATTGATGACTCTTTATCTATACAAACTACAAACCTAATGAAGGCCTGACATCTGTTCTGATTTGACAGTTCTTCCCAGGCAGCAACTAAAATAATGTTGACCTAATTAAGAATTATGGAACTGACAAAACAAACGTAATAATTTCTAGCATTCCTCTTTTTTATGAGTGAAATACATTTTTGTGATATTTCCTCAGGGGTCCAGATCTTGGAAAGGCTAAATCAAGAGTCTGCATCGGCGTTTTGTTTTGTTGTGTTGTGTTTTGGTGGAGAAGGAGGGCAGTTGATTAGGATACGAATAGGGTTCTTTCAGAAACACTTGTTAACTATTTAATCAAAATGCCAAAAAAAATTTTTAAATAGCTATAGAAATGTACATCACAAATACAAGGAATCTTAGTTCTCTCATAAGTGAGAGACCTTTTCTGTGTGTGTGAATGTGTGGTTTAATTAATCAAAGATGATAAAAACAAAGTCAAGATCTTTCTAGTAAAAAATGGCAGCCTATCTGAACAGATGACGAAAGGTAAAAAGGAGAATTTTACTACCTCTTGTTTTAGTATGCAATAATGTTAAATGTATTTAATAATATATACTAAATAATTCAATTTAATATTAATTCGTGGCTCATAGTTACTTAAGATCTTGTCTTGTGAGGAGGATACATGCAATTTCTCAGTCCTGTGTTGCCTCAAGCACATCCAGCTTGTCCTTGATTTCAGTGGCTAATAAACCACAGTTTAGATATAGCTATGCAGATACAAGGCTTTCATGGCTTCTTTCTCAGGTAACCACTCAAGGATATCAAGCTTTTCATCTCTGAGAAAAGTTACAGATTTACACCATTCTGTCTGGTTTTGCTTGGAGATGTTATCTTATTCCTGTAAGCCAAACTGATAAGGTCTGGTTAACATCCTTCAGGGAACTAAGTGCAAAGAGTACACCTCTAAAATTAGGTTAATAGAAAACAAGCTCAATTAGTTTTAGAATTTTCAAAGCTGCTTAAGTGAAGAAATTTCAATGAGAACATTTTCCAGCTATCATTAGTCCCTTCATGGGAAAACATACCCAAATATTCTAAAAATGTAAAATGTGTTATTGTATTATATTTAATATTGATAAATTAGCAAAATCATATAGCTGTGTTTTTTTTTCTTTAACCAAAATCATTACACTGGTTAGATTGTGCAAGTTTCAGCTAAATTAGATGAGCCTAGATTTTTAAAACATTTCTGAGCTATAAATATTTTTTTAAAAATAACTTTATTTCAAATTTTTAAAAAATGACAGAAAAAGGCAGTTCAACAAGTTATGGAAGCATTACACCTAAAAAGTTCTGTCCAAGCACTTTTATCTCATCTAATTCCAGCCATGAACTCAATTGTTCCTCTAGTGTTCATGAAGATACACAGATAAACACATATTAGTTAAATAACATAGTCAAGTTCTCCGTTTTAATGAAAAAATGAAGAGAAAAAAATTGCTTAATCATATTTATGTTTCACAAAGCCAAATCCCAGTCTTTGTGAGATAAAAATGCTTTTTTAAAGTCTAGAACTATTAAAGTATGAGTTCCCATTTTCTGTAAAATGTGGGGATAATAAATTTCTACAAGCACTTTTTTCATCTCCATAAATCAATTAGAACTGAGCTCCTATGATGTAACAAACATGATAATCTATTCATATCTTTTTGAGACAGAAAAACATTTTACACTTACCCACTGAATGGCGAAACCAATTCCCATGCAGTCCATACAGCCGTTTCATGCAGTTACATGGCTGTACAGACACACAGACAGCCTAGACTTTCAGGTGTTCAACATCAGCCACAGGTCAGAATATTTATATAATATGCATTGATGTGTTAATCCCTCAGTAAAGATACTTACATATTCTTAAAGCAGAGAGGAGGGGGCAAAGCATTCTGCTTAGACTACTAGAAATGATTTTTAGAAGGAAACATGAGCTTGTAGATGAATAAATCATGTTAGGCAAATAATAAACAAAGGACATCGAAGCAGAAAAATCGGTCCAAGGAATGACCTAGATTCATGAAATTCTCAGTGCATTTGTTCAAGTGTAATTGGAAATAAGGGGAAGCAGGAAGGGGGAAAGGGAACATTCAGTGAGCCTGGAAAATAAGTTGGCAATGAAACCTGAAAAACTAAAAGATTTGGAGTCCATTCAGTGGGTACTGAAGAATTAAGGCTTGGTGTGCCTTGAAAAGGAGAGTGTCTGCTAAGTCTATGGACTTCATCACAAGGAAGAAAGTTCTGCACTTTTGCATTGAATTGTCCTATCATCCATTTCTTCTTTGAACATCATGTAGGCAACTTCCTTGTTTGAATATTGCCCTTGTAGTATTTTTCATCACCATAGTACATGCTGTCTTTATTTGATTTTTGTTTGCTTATTCATAAACAAAGATTTGGGGTATACTAAGAAGAAGAACTAACATTGTAGAGAATTCTTGACGAGGCAGCCTCTGTGCTAAGCACTTTGCATGGAATATTCCATTGAGTCATCATGACAGCCTATATAAAGAGGGTGCTCCTGGCTCTGAGCATTTCCTTTGGCCAGTATCCTGGGGTGCTCTGATGCTGGTGGCTTCTCGGACTGGTTGAGTGGAGCAGTTGCGTAGCAAAATTCTGTAGGAGGAAGAAATAGCAACAGATCTGGAAATCTCCATAGTAAGGAACTACTGCCCTTGCAGACTCCCTCTTCCCATCTCTCTGCTTACATGGAGAAGAGTTGTTATGGTGATCGAGGCGTCCAACTGAGGTGACAATGAAAGCAGTGATAGTGTGGGGAGTTGCTTAAGTGGCACAAAGGCTCCTAAAAGTGCATCTGACTCTAAAACTTTAAAACGCTATTAGGACCCTGCTGTGAAAAGAAGAGAGAAGTTATGTATTTCTCTTGAACTGATCTAATATGACTAATGAGGGGCTAACATATTAGAGCGTGCGCTATGGAGATGGGGTTTGATTTAAAATTTACTATTAGTAATATCTTGAATATCTCTCAAATTTAATTTTATCTATCTAAAGTAGTCTCTACAAGATAAATATAGAGCCATTAAAAAAAGAAAAAGAATGAAAACATGCTGTGCTGTTTCTTCCCCCAAAATCTTTCAAATGCAGTAAGCAGATAGCTAGGAAAGCCATGTGTCCTCACTGCATTGGACTGTCATGCAGTGAGTACCACTTTTTACACTGTGTGCAGAAGGAGTCAATCCTCCATCCCCATTCCTGGGCATCCTGCTAATATGTGCTGCCTAAGACTACAACTGGAATTCATTGGCATGAGCAAATTTCCTGGGACCCCAGCTCATCTCCCTTTGTCAATTGGATTGCCTCCTTAGAGCTTGTGACCTCATACTCTTAAAAGGTGACTATAAATTTCATGAAGTCCATTTATTCCATTCCTGGTCAGTGTATTAGTTTCTTCTTGGTGCATAACCTAAGACTGCAACTTTAGTAGTTTAATACAACATATGTTGCTTCCATGGGCCAGAAGTCTGGCAAAGCTTAGTTGAATCTCTATTGGGACCCTCACAAGGCTGCTATCAACCATGGGTCAAACTGTGTTCCTTTCTGAAGTTCAGAGTACTTTGCAAAGCTCATGTAGTTTTGGCAAAGTTCAGTTTCTCATGGTGGAAGACGTGAATTCCCATTTTCCTGCTTGCTGGTGGTCAAGGGCTGCTCTCAGCAAATAGAGGCTGCCCTCGGGTCATTGCCACATGGTCCCCTCGCAAGCTTTGTCATAATATGACAGCTTACTTCCTAAAGGCCAACAGAAGAATCCCGCACTCCAGTTTGTTGAGATGGAGTTGTTACCATAAGGATGGCTATTTCCAGTAGACAGCCCTGCCCAATCTCGCGCTACAACGGACAAACATGTCTTTTAGTGAGAAGGTGGTTTATTGCAAGTGCCCAACCTAGGAACTGGGGGAAACTTCCCAAAAACAGTTCTAAGTGAAAATGGGAGCTAAAAAAAAGAAAAAGGGTAGTTGAGAAGAAAAGCAAGTGAAAAAAAAACTAGTAATATGTGAGGAGGGTATGTGCATTTCTCAGTCCTGTTTTGATTCAAGCACGTCCAACTTGTCCTTGATTTCAGTGGCTAATAAACCACAGTTTAGATATAGTTGTGTAGGTGTGAGGCCTTCACGGTGCCTTTCTCAGACAACTGCTCAAGGATATCAAACTTTTCATCTCTGGGAAAAGGTACAGATTTGCACCATTCTGTCTGGTTTTGCTTTGAGACATTATCTTATTCCTGTAAGCAAAACTGATAAGGTCTGGTTAATATCCTCCAGGGAACTAAGTGCAAAGAGTAAACTTCTAAAATTAGATTAATAGAAAACAAGCTCAAATAGTTTTAGAATTTTCAAAGCTGCTTAAGTGAAGAAATTTCAATAAGCACATTTTCCAGCTACCAGAGTCTTACATAGCATTAAAATAAATCATGGGAGTAACTATCCTATGACTTTTGTCGTGTTCTCCTGGCAAATCAATGGCTCTTCCCACACTCAAAGGAAGGGGATTACGCGTGGACTTTACTCATTAGAGGTCAACACATGGAGAGCAGCCTATCCTGTATATTTTATCCTTAGATGTCGGTCCTTTTTGACAATTTATCAACGACCATTTGCATCCCAGCTTGAGGGATGCAGGAATTATAAGTAACCTTTATGACATGTGTTGTAAGCTCATCCATCTAAGTCCATCCCACCACTCCTGTATAATTTCCCCCTCCTTAGTATGTTCAGAGGCTTCTTGTGCAGTGATCTCTTGCATCCAAGCAGACTTTAGTGCAGGAGGAGAAAATCAGGACACCTAAGTCCTATCATTTGCTTCCTCTATTTTTTCTCCCATCCTCTTCCAACACTCAGAGACTTTTCAAATTCCCCACCCTATGTGAAACGGATCTTCCACTACATCATGTCTACTACTTCCTTATAAGTCCCCAGAGTAACATTCATGAAGAGTCATGGATGAATGATTGTATTCAACCACAGACTTTCCTTGCTTTTTTAAGATCCATCCAGAAGCTCATATCACTACTTTCTTGTCTGCTGGCACTAGGAGGAGCCACAGTATCAAAGCATCTTAATGACACATGCGCCAGTAGCCTGAGAGCAAGTTCAATATGGAAATGCCTAGTTCTGTAGAAGTGATAAACCAATCTCTTTCTCTTTTTCTATCTCCGTCTCCGTCTCCGTCTCCATCTCCACCTCCACCTCCACCTCCATCTCCATCATCTCCATCATCTCCTTCTCCATCTCCATTTCTATCTGTGTCATAGCATCCAAACACATACACCATTAATTGTAATCAATATAGTCAAGGCCCAAATATTCCCTCTCCACCAGAACACCAGCCTCTGAATTCATACGGTTTGTCATATTCTAAATACTAAATTCTAGAAGGAGGAAAATTGTGCAGCTTATCTGGAAAATTAGCCTTTGGAGTGGCCCACAGAATTTGCCTTATAAAAAGTAGGCAGAATACCCCTTTTAAGTGGCACACAGTGTCACTTAACAAGTATAAGTTAGCTTCTTATTTACATGATTTTTTAATTTTAATTTTAATTTTTTGTTGCAAACTCTGTAAACATAGAGATCAAGTCACATGATGTGGATAGGAGGATATACTTCTGATACTAATGGGCAGGAGAGGTAGAGGCTGGAAGTTTAAATTCTCATAAGTGGCAAAATATTGTTTGTCATCACTGATTTCTAACTTATAATTGTGCTTTATTTACATTTTGAAAGTAAGAGATTCTCTCAGTTTCTCTTAATTCATCAACTGTGTATTTATGTGTTAATTTGAATTTTAGGTTTTTAAAATTATCTATGTTTTCATAAGTCTTGGTGAAGAAGAAAAATCATGGGCTGCTATTAGGTACCATTTGAGAACTAGAAGACAATATAACAGTGTCTTTAACTCTGATTGACTCATTGACTGAGTAAGAGGCTGACAAATCAGCAGGCTATGTAACTCAGTTTTATAATTGTCTCAACTCTTTCACTGGATTGAATGTTGTATGAGTCTGCAAAAGGGGTACTGGTGCGAAGTACTAGAAATCTGTTGGCTTTTAGAAATGGTATATATTTGGGGTAAAGTTTACAGTTACAAGGCCCTAAAGGGTCCAGCTCAAGGTACCATAAGAGGTACTTCCTCAACAAAGTCTGTTGCCACATGTTGGAGCAAGATGGCAGGCAATGTCTACAAGAGTTCAGCCTTCCTTTCTCTCTCTCTGAAGGCTTCTTGAACCCAGCTTCTTCTGATCTCAGCTGTAGGCTGGAGGGCTTGTTTCTTTCAGGGCCTTCTTAGCTGCTCAGGGCTCTGGTCTCTTCACCTGCAAACTATTGGGTGACTGCCTCATCTCTCTCCAGGGCTCCAGGATCAAGTTCTCTCCTCTGCCCTGTTTATGAAGCTCTCTCTATTCCTGTGGATCTTCTTCTCTGGATCTACTTCTGTGTGTCTCCTTGATTCATTGTCCATTTATATAACCCACAAAGGAGGCAGGGACTCAAACTGCGTCTCCATAATCACGTGGTCAAATCAAAGCCCTAATCTGAACATAATTTTATCAAGTCATCTCACCTGAATCTAGTACAATCAAAGGATCTCACAACCAGAAGAACAGACCAGTTTACAAACATAATCAAATATCTTTTTTGGAATTCATAAATAATATCAAGCTGCCATAAATATTTTCAAAATCTCATTGCCATTTTCCTACTTGTTGGATTACTCTCCCTCACAAAAGGGGCGTTCAGTTAGCTCAGTTAGCCAGTGATGATTGGAACACATCACCTTAATAGCAGATTGGCAAAGTCCCACTGGGAAATGCTCTATTGTACAGGTCACCTGAGAGCACCTACTGGTAGCAATTTTCAGCCAGGTGAGGACAAAACAGTAATCCAAAGTATGCCTTCCTGTCTTTCTCAAAATGGCACTACCCTTTTTTCACATAATAGCCTTAGTGCCTAATTATAAGCATCATAAAATGACTAGAGAACAGGAAGCAATGGACAAAACAAGCAAAACAAACCAAACTCCTAACAGGAAAATCTGCTTCTTCGATGGCCATCATTTTAAATCTCATCTTCTAAGTTCATGGGGACCTCTAAACAGTTTATTGTACTATGATTGTTCATCCAATTTAAGTTTTACAATAACCACATGCAGGAGGAAACACTTTCCCCATTTTACTAACGAGAAAGCATAGGTCTAGAGAAACTAAATCACTTGCCTAAGCTTATACCATATAGCTGGGTTCTAAATCCAGGTTTCTCTGATTCTAGGGTCCAATTTGTTCCTATAAAATGGTTGTCACCCAAACAGGAACAACAAGAAAATATGCTAGTGTCCATGCAATTCTTAACACCGAGACTTTATGCTTAACTTTTCTTAAAATTTAGTTTCCTTAAAAATTTAATTTTTTTCTGATCTGGCAGTAGGTGCTCATAGTATAAATACTAAATGCATTAATTGCCACAATAAACAAAACCTCAAACAGGGGTGCTCCTGGGGGCTCTGAAGATGTCTGGACACTATAGTCAGTGCACACAAACCCATGAAATCAATGCCCTGGAGGTGGGCCTTACCTTGGAATATATGACAACTCCACTAACAGAGTTAGGCTCATTTATAACCTCCCTACACAAGATTCTTCTACTCCTTTTATTTGAACCTATAATTGGCACTATACCCATTAAATATGTCCCAGAGAATGAGACTTGTATCTTCTCTCTGTTCATCTCTTGGTTGAACCCTGAATCTCAGCAGAGTCGCAGCCAACAGCTGCTCTCCAATTCATCGGACTCTCTCAGGACAACCAGAAAAATAGATGTTGATGATGGACAACGCCCTTCCCAAAAAACGGAGAGTATGTACAACTGCAAACAAGACAGTTCCTTCCGTCTGCCCCAGAGAATCTACGCCCCCTCTCAATCTGAAGCAAAGCGGGCATCGCCATCCCCAAATCCTCAAGATTTAGGAATGAACAAACATAAGGGGGGAATGCAAACATGGACCAAAGTAGACTTATTATTAGTGTACTAACTGAAGAACTTGTAACATTGGTATAGATAGTGGTTACCCAAGGTTCTGAGGAGAGGGAGAGGGAAGAATAAGTATAACATAGGGAATTTTTAGGGCATTAGAATTGTTCTGCATGATTTTGCAATGATGGATACAAGCCAGTATACATTTTGTCAAACTTATAAAATTGTACAATGCAAAGTGTAAACCATAATGTAAAATATGATCATGGTTAGTAGCAATGCTTCAATATTTGTTCTACAATTGTAAGAAATGTACCATACTTAGTAATTTGTTATTAATAGGGGGAAATGTGAGAAGGGGAGGCAGTGAAGTATATGGGAATTCCCTATATTTTCAACATAACTTTTCTGTAACCTAAAACTTCTTTTAAAATAAAGTTTAAAAATGGTATATAGCAAAAAAAAATAAGCCTCTTTCCCATTACTGATTATTAGCCATCCATTTTCCCTAGGTAGAGGCAACCTGTACTATTCCAAGCAACAACACTTCAAGGTCAACACAAGGTTGTTGTTTTGGAAGTCTACAAGCAGGCAATACCAAGAGAAATGGCCTGCCAACACAACATAGCTGGCACAATTTTTACTCATTAACTTCCCACACAAGCAACCGTGAGCAAGTGAGAGGAAGGGTAGGGAAGGCGAGTTTGATCTGGTCACGCTCTCTGCCTTGGCTCCTGCTTATGTCCAGCCCCACGAGTCTGATGACATCTGCCTTTTTAATCACAAAGGATTAAAGTCACCTC
>PVKH010047505.1:0-10299 GCA_004027955.1 Chaetophractus vellerosus | reverse complement strand
TAGACAATACACACACACACACACACACACACATCTCCTGTTGGTTCTACTTCCTAGAGAAGCCATGCTAATAAGGGCTGACACCTGAAGTAAACTCAAAAGAAACAGGCTTGATCACAAAAGAAACGGAGAAAAACCATGTCCAAAGGAATGCACTAGAACTTCAATTTCAGGCAGTACAGTAGACTAGATATTTTAGACCACCCTCCCACTCAAGACAAAATAAATGTTGGATAGAATAAGTAAAATCCAATGCTAAGAGCCAGAGAGGCTGAAAAAGTGAAAGGGGAACTCAAGGGGAATGAGACCCAGCAGGCTTTCGTACTGAGGGCTCCTGGCCAACCCTGGAAACCCCCAGCTCACCCTTCTGCTGCCTGCCTAAAGGTGAGGCCCACAGGTGAAGCCCAGGGCCCGGGCGGCAAAGGGGCAGAGGAAGCAGACGGCCAGGCCTACCAGCTCTTCCACAGGCAGGCCCAGCATTGTTATTAGGAACTGGCCGTGTCCCCGGCTGGATGGCCAACCGTATCATTAGCCCACACTGTAATGGGAGTATGAAGAAGAGACACGAGAGTGAAAATATTCTAATATGCATATTAGAGAGTCTCAGAGTTTCAAAAGAGAGGAAAAACGAGAACAGGGGAGAAGTAATACTTGAAGAGATAATAGCTAAGGAATTTCCCGTCCTCTGAGCCAGCAAGCACAGCAACCCCTAGGAGTCTGTAATAAATACGTGTTACAGGCGTGCCACACAGCATCCCCTCCACGACAGGCCTCTCACGAGTGTTTGAGTCCCGTGGCTCATGCACCAGTTCTACCTGGTGCCTTTTTTCTTTTCTTTTCTTTTCTTTTCTTTTCTTTTCTTTTCTTTTCTTTTGAGGTACCAGGGCCAGGGATTGAGTCTCGTATGTGGGAAGCTGGCACTCAACCACTGAGCTGCATCGGCTCCCCAGAGTTGGTTTTTTTGTTTGTTTGCTTGCTGTCTGTTTTTTTGTTTTTAGGATACACCGGGGACCAAAACCAGGACCTCCCAGATAGGAAGCAGGCACTCAACCACTTGAGTTACATCTGCTCCCTGCTTTTTGTTTTTACATTTGGGAAATTTAAACATTTTAGAGTTTCAAAGACCCAATTTTTAAACCATCCATGGTTCCATAACCTCTGACTCTGGATCTCTAGGAGGATCCTGTAGGTACCGCAACTTGTGCAATAACATCAAGGAGATGACGCATGGTCACGTGTAAAAGACAGTAGTGGGTCTTTTTGTAAAGTCAAAGTAATTATTTTATAGAGGAATCTACCTTGGTGGCTATTAGTTCTTGCCCGTCTCCCATCTCCCCAGCCTGCCCCCACCCCCCAAACCCCACCAGCTAATAAACTCCCAGTCAATAAACTAGCAGCAATCCACTATGCTTGGAGAAAACATTCCTAAGCATATGTTTAAGTCTGCAGTGATCTTTCAGCTGTAATATAAAAGACAGAAAACTGCAGTTTTTATTGCCCATGAAACTATTACTTTGTTTATGTACTTATTTACTAAAACGCTGGCTAACTTCTAAGCTTTATCCTGGAACTGGACACAGGTGCTTACCTGTTTCCCCCCATCACCCGGTTAAGTCCTGCTCATCCTGGGAACAGAGGCCTTGATGCACGGAGGCTCTTCAGGCATGAGTTCCAAGAGAACTCCCACAGAACTGTCTTCTCTGCAGCAGCTCTCAACTGCCTGGCTTCTTACCTCGTTCTCCAACAGATTCTAAGTTCCCTAGACACAGGGGCTATGACTATATTATTAACAAGTTCCCAGGACCTAACAGTTCTTACTAGGGGAAGATCAATGAAAAGGATGAATGAATCAAGGGAAGTACTATTCCTGCAAATGAATATGTAACTGTCTTGACAGCAGTCAGCTGATCAGAAATGAAACTAACAAGAAACAAATGCAACCTGCCACAACCTGCCAGATTAAAAGAGGCAGCCTCAATTCATTTTATAAGGTCAGCATAACCATGATTCCAAAACCAAACAAGTGTACTGTAAGAAAATATACATCTATGAAGGCCAGTCTTACGCATGAACTTTTATGTAAAAATCCTAAGCAAAATATTGGCTAAGCAAATCCAGCAATGTGTTATAAAGGAGAAAGGGGGGGAGGGGAATGGGGAGGGGTATTGGGAGGGGGGTGGAGAAACACTTTAGCCTAGATGGATTTATCCCAAGAATGCATGGCTTGTTTTACATAAATAAATCAATTACTGTAATTCACCTCATCAACAGAGTAAAGGAGAAAAGCAATGTGATTATAACAAAAGAGGCAAAAAAAAAAGCAACTGATAATATGCAACAGTTATAAAGAAGGAAAAAACCGGGGCCGGCTTGATAGCCCAGTGGATAGGGCGCCGGCATACCACATGGGAGGCCCCGGGTTCGATTCCCAGGGACCTCTCCTAGCGGGCAGACCGCCTTGAGAATGGCAAGCCGCCATGGGCGGGCCAGAGCCGCCGTGGACAGGGCAAAAAGCTGCCACGGACAGGGCAAAAAGCCGCCACGGGCAGGGCAGGTCGCCCGCGAATGGAGCGCAGCCAGCCGCCCGCGAACTGAAGCAAGAGCCAGCCGAGAATAGAAGCAGAAGCCGCCCATAAGCGTGGAAAGCCGCGCCTGCGCAGTGACCAAGTCTCGGTGCATCGCCGCAACAGGGGGGAAGGGGAGATATGTAATAAAATAAATAAATCTTTACAAAAAAAAAAAAAAGAAGGAAAAAACCTTTAAGGGAACTTTCTAGACTTCCTAAAGATATTTATGAAAAGTCTACAGTAAAATCAAAACAGCTGTGAAACATCAAAATCATCCCCTTCAAAAACTAGGAAGCGAGTAGACCACTAGCAACATCGAAGTGCAGGCTCAGGACAGGTCCCGGAGGATCTGAGAGCAAGGGTGGAGTCTGGCATGGAATGAGAAATCGCTGACGGACGCTGGAGCAGGAGAAGTGTGCTTTGGAAGCCACCGAAGGGCAGCCCTCAGGGTGGACTGAAGAGGAAGAGACTGGCCAGGAGGCGACCGCAGCAGCGCAGCCACGAGGCAAAGGGAACAGGCAGAGAGTGAAGGGCCCGAGCAGCCCAGCAGGAGCCCACACACAGGAGAAAGACAACAGGGACAGACCACTCGGGCTTCAAGTCTTACTTGACAAGTCCGGAGGAGAAACTAATTATGGAGAGGAAGACAACTTTAGGAAAAGACATGAGTTTAACAAATTTTATGGCTGCCATACTTTTTAATTTTAAATACCAAACAACTACAGTTAGATAGCTACTATCAATATATTCAACTAACATATCATATCAACTTCAGAAGAAAAGAGGAAGACAAGCAATATGTTATCCAAAAGTCAAAAGGTTAATGCATATCAAAATTACCAGGGAGAAATGGTGATTTCTTCTTTATAATTTTTTTTTCTTTTTTATCCAACTTTTCAGGGCTTCCCTGCTCTTTTTCTTGCTCTGCATCTGTAGGATCAGTTGGCTCACTTGAAATACTGGAAATGTCTGGATTTTGAATCTGGGTTGCAGACGTCTTGGTTTGGCTGGAGTCGTTAGGGTGTGCTGCAACTGGAATTGAAGACAGCCCACTGTTTTCTAAGGCTTGCTAAGACAGAACAAAACTAAAAGGTTAGAAGATACGGTGACCCACACTGTCTACCAAAATCAATCACAAAGATGGAAAAAACCTTTACTTACAGAATTCTAATTCTACTCAACTAGAAATAAACCTCTGCATTTCCAAATAACCATTTATAAGCAAGCCTTCCAACTCTTTAAAGCTGTAACATCCCCTTTTGATATCTTACATCTCTCCCCTACCCAAAATACTATTTGGCAATCATCTGCATTTCAAAATTAAAGAAAATCAAAATTAATTAACTTTTAAAAATCTGACCTCAGACAAGTTGGTTGTCTCTAAACCAGATTTGAGAATCACTATTTTAGGACACAGATTAAACTTGTATTTACCTTTAAAACATTGGTTATGCCAAGATATCCTGACATTCCTTATGCCTCCAGCCAGCTTTTTACTACCAATATATAGGACGGGGGATGGGGGAGGGGGGGGCAACTATCTCTGTAATAAAGAATCTATTTGTATGACTATAATGCTGGTTGAGAGGCTAGAAGAATCAGAAAAGAACTGTCCCCCCACCTACCATTCCTTCATCCCCACATCTGCATGGCATGTCCACATAGTGAAGACAGAAACAATACTGTCTCTCTCAGTACCGTAAATATTTACAATTGGCTCAAAATAGTTACCCCAGGAAAAAAACAGAATATTTCTTACACCTCTGTGAATAGGAATAGATACAAGAAAGTTCTGAAAAGGTTATTCTTTTCAATTAAATTCACTTAAGAGAAAAAAATTAGGATTTTCAAAAAAATTTAAATTAGTAATTACACAAGAATATTTTGTTTCACTGTAACTTTGGCACCTTTCTTAAAGCCCCTCCATCTCTTCCAACCCTAACTGCCTTCTGAAAAGCCCAGGCAAGAGCATCGAGAACCCTCACAGAAGCAAGCAAATGCACTCCACCTGGAGGATGTCCTGGTTGAGCCCCACGGAAATGCTCAGCTGCTGGCCAGGTTGAGGAGGCTGGTCCGTTTCCACCTGCCCTGGCTCAGAGAGCTCCAGGAGCTGCTGGATAACATCAGTAACTGCCTGTGAATTCTGCTGACTTGCTGAGGATGTGACCTGGGCTTCCGTCTGCTGAAGAGGTAAAGTCTGAAAGAGGGTGGCCTGAAACATAAGATTTTCACCAGAAATGGCAAGAATTATTTTATTTTCTACTTCCATTTTTCACACTCACACACACACACAAAAACAAAACAAAACAAAAACAAACAGGTAGCCTCCTCATGAACTTGAAAATCTAACATTATCACAAAACTCAATGTTAATGAAATGTATCAATTATTTTTCTGTTAGCCACAATACTGGCTCCTAAAAGAGCAAACTCAATGAATTGTTCTATTACAATTTTGTCTTCAAATTTTTTAAGTATATCTAGTAGAGTATCGATTCAGGATGGCAGATGGCGCTCACAGATCCTTGTTTTCCTGCCAGTCCATTAAAATGAAGCAAAGGAGGGAGTGGATGTAGCTCAGTGATACATCCTAAAAACAAAACAAAACAAAAAATCCCAACTCTCTTTGGCAAGTGGATGTAGCTTAAGTGGTTGAGCACCTACTTCCCATGTACGAGGTCCTGGGTTCAATCCTAGGTACCACCTTTAAAAAAAAATTTTTTTTTTTAAATAAAGTAAAGGAATTTAAAAAGACAAAGTTACAAAATAAAGAAATAAGAAAGACACCATTGTGGTCAAAAAAATTCAACAAATACCTGGAAAACAAGGAGACTGGAGGCATAAATGCTTTGAGAGTTACAGTCAAGAACATAATGGAGGGAGCCAAATGGATTCCTGCAGCAGCTCAGGAATCAGAAATGCAAAGTGAAAAAATCACTAGAAAAATAGCCCTCAAAACAACTCCCTTGTCTTCCTTCATTTAGGACGTGCAGGGGTTAGGCACTTACCTACAGGGAAACCAATGAGGAACTGCCCCTAAAAGAGATGAAAATGAACAAACGCTCTGGGGAGAGCTAGGGCATCTCCTGTGGCACTTAGTGCCCCAAACTAAATAAAGTCATTTGTGGTCAGCCACACAGATAACTAAAGCCCAGGGCTGGCCCCTGGCCACTCCCATGTAAAGTGACCCGAGCCGATCAACAAGCCCCCTCCATGCATAAAAACTGCACCCATAGGTTTGCTGTTGCCTAATTCTGAAATAAAAACAGGCAATCTGAGTTTCCAAGGTACGTGAAAGAAGGGGGAAAGGACCCAAGGCAGAGAATTCAATGAGCAGAACAACTTTAAAATGAAAATTCTAGTTAACACCCGCGAGATTTCAGAAAAAGTATATTAAACCAGAAAAGCATGTCTTGAGACCAGAAAGAAGAACTCTCAGAAATTAAAAATTTTACTACCAAACAAGTCAGTAGAAGAGTCACCAGGTGAAGCTGAGGAAAATCCTCAAAAAGATAGCAAAAAGGCCAAGAATTTTATAATTTAAAAATAATAAAAATAAAAATAAAATAAGTGAGAGGTAAAATAAGAGACATGGAGAATCAACGCAGGAGGCCGAGTTATCAGTTCCTAGCTGGGCTTGGGAAGTATGATGTATTACACAACCGAGAATGCGCTGACACATCGAAACTGGAGTACGCAGCAGAGGAGACGCCGTGTTCCCAAATCCTAGGTGTGCTACACAACCTTGAACGCGCCAACATGTCCAAACTGTGCACAGCAGAACAGACACCATGTTTCCAAATCTCAGTTTTTAATTGAGGACATAACTTTAAACAAGGATCAAAATTGTTAGTCTAGACTATTCACTACACCTATACAACTGATTTGCGTACTGTCAAAGGAAATGATGAAAACGCTAATATTTGGTTATGATTTACACATTGGAAATTGTATTAAGAGAAACAACACTCAGTGCAATGTAGAATTTTCTAGGCTTAATTACTAGGCTCTACTTACTCTCCAGTTTTAGAATCAATCAAGCGTAAATTGAGGAATCATCTCAAACTGTAAGTATTGAGGAAAAAAAGAAAAGAAAAAAAACCAAACACTGAAAATGGCCCTAATTTTAGGAACTAAATACTAACTAGGTCTCTCTCCCATCCTGACAGGAGACAGCTGTTGACAACCACAAACTGCTGAACTACTGGCTAACTGTATTCGTGAACATGTACTAAACTTCTGAGATTTTATATTTTACATATATTGCTTTGAAGATACAATATTCTATATTTGGATTTTTCCATTTATTATCAAAAATTGACTGCAAGAAATTAACAGAAGTAACAAAATGAGGTTGAACTACAGAATCCTAGGAATAAAGGAATAAAAATGGGCATGTGTGTGATTGTATAGTCATAAGATTTAAAATGAATGTACTGGAAAATATAGTGTCCCAAAAGTACCAAGACTCTGGAATAATCATCTCTGTCACATTAGACATGGAGAAATATTAACTACAAAGGATAAAAAATTCTTAAATTATAACAAGGATAACTATTCAATTACAATAACACTGTATGATTTATAACTTCATAAATTAATGATGACATTTTGTCTTATTTTCACTGGTTCAGATGACAATTAATAAATGAGGATCACCTAACAGTATTCTAAAGTTTAAAAGGATGGGTTTTCTTTCACTAATTAAAAAGAACTAGCACCTTACCTTCATATAGAACAATTTCATAGCACTTTTATGGTACTAAATAATCATATTAAAAGTCATATTTAAGATGAACAGATTTTAGTAAAAAATATCCTTCTAAGAACCAGATTATTAAACTTACTGTTAAAACATGAGCAGTCTCTGCAGAACTTGCTGAATTTTGTGGCTCAGTCATGTGCATCTTGTTGATATGAGAATTTAAGCTCCCCAAACTTTTAAATACACAACTACATTCTGTGCAATTATAGGTAGGGCCATTCTTGACCTAAAAAGAAAAAAATGATTTCTTACAATTAATCACTAGAGAAAAACATTTAAGTTATGGCAAATCATAATTTACCCTTCTATTCAAAAAGACATAATAATCCAACCCTTCAACATTACTTTTTTTTTTAAGTAGTTTCAGAATCAATGACTCAGCTCTTGAATTAATATTGCCAATATAAGAGTAAATGTTCAATAGTGAATGTTGGTCAGTTAGACTTAAATATCACTCAGAAGCAGCTTTCCAGGGGCTAAAACATACAAGTTAGGCAGCATGGTCAGTCTAAATATTTCATCACCTATTCAGATATTCAATATCAATGACTAGTTTTTAAAGCTATGAAGAAGATAAAAGCAGGACAAAGAGAATAGCAAGATGAAGTGGAACATCTATAAAAGAAAAGAGCATCTCAAATATTGTTTCATTATCACTCAAGCCCAACACGAGTAATTATGGTAACTGAAGGCTGGCCTGAAAAACTGACCGACTCTGTGAGCCTTAGTAAGACTGCACCTTGTTAAGAGCCACACATTAGGCTTTGGCCTCTTCAGGACGGGCTGTCACCGCCTGTGCTGGAAGGCCCTCTCCACGCAGCTGTGGGGCGCCAGGTCCTGAGCCTCCCTGAAAAGCCACGCCTGGCCCTCCAGCCTCACTGGGTGGCTCCGAGGCGCCACTGAGATACTCAAATGCATGAGGGGCCCTAAGCAATCACCTGCACATACATGAGCTTATCCAAATGTATCCCTCCGGGATCTAAAGTAGCCTCACGTCACGGCATCGTTACCTCGCTAGATTATATGCCCTTCCTAGTGCTTAGAGAATAAAACTTAATTTATAAAAGCAACCATTTATTGTGGACTTCTGAATCTGTTTATAAACTGTGAGGTGTGTAGGACTTTTTTTTTCTCATTTTAGATTTTATCTTGCTTATCTAAGCTCAAAGACAACTGCTACGCCTTCCTTTTTTAGGTTCAGATAAAAATGAACTGTTAACTCTCAGTTCACTTATTTGCTTTAAGAGTTACTCAAGGCATTATTCCAAGGAAAAAAGATATATATATATTTGTTTTTAAGTATATGACAGTTTCATTCTGCAAAATAGTGTTATAAATTACATTGACCCATGGTAAAAAAAAGTGTTTGTTTTGGGAGCAGACATGGTTCAAGCAGTTGAGTGCCTGCTTCCCACATGGGAGGGGTCCCGTGTTTGGTTCCCAGTGCCTCCTGAAAAAACAAAAACAAACAACAAGCAAACAAATGAAAAAACCAACCCAGGAAAGCCGGTGTGGCTCAGTGGTTGAGCACAGGCTTCCCAGGTACATGGTCCCAAGTTCAACCCCCAGCCCCAGGTACCTCAAAAAAAAAACAGTACTTGTGTTGTTTAAATATTTCTCTATATTCTACAATTAGACTATAAATAAATCAAAGACACCAAATCATGACAATGAGTAAGAGCAAATGCCAACCTGCTTAAGAGATACTTCCAGAGAACCTACAGTAGTACAGTCTGAAGACAACAGCAAATTGTGAGCCTCAGGTTAGTGGAAATAGTTAACCTGCAGCCAGGTAGAAAATAACCAGACCAGGACTGTGCCTGGCCGTGGCCCATGCACGATGCCACAAAGATATTATTTTATCTTTTCTGTCCTATGTAACAAGCCAGAAAGTCACATGCCCCTCACCCCCACCAGGGTCTGTTCAAGGCCCCCTCAATCTGCATTTTGAGTGGAACACCTCCCAGGCTGGCTGACCAGCGCGTCGGCGCACACGCCCTTGCCTCTGAGTGGACCCTCTGCACGTGGGACTGCAGGTTCCCCTTCTGGGAAAAGGCGGCGGGGCAGAAGGCGCAGGCGTGGGGCTTCTCCCCTGTGTGCTTCACCGTGTGGGTCTGCAAGGCGCCCTTCTGGTTAAACGCTTTCCCACACTCGCTGCACTGAAACGGCCTTTCACCTAGAGAGAAAACAAGCGAAATACAATTCCACACTGGGCAAGCGGTTTATGGATTAAAAAGAGAAAGTCTGAAGTGACTCAAAACATCATCATTTTTCTCCAAGACTAGAAGTATAGCATCAACTTAAGACTGGCCAGAAGGTAACAGCAATCGGGTATTAGGGTTCATTGCCATCCTTGTCTTCAAACTTTTAATACATTTGTGCCGATGAGGTTTACAGATAAGGGTAAGAACACACAAATCTGGGGAAAATACATATATAAAGCCATCCTTAATAACAATGACTCTCCAGGGGGCAGGTCTTCCGGAATGGCTGCAAGGCACTCCCAGAGAAATACCCGCTGAACTGCTTCCAGCCACCCTGACCCCTGTCCCAGCAGGACAGAGGCCCCACACCAGGAGGGGCAGCCACCGCCCCGCCCACAGCTCCCTCTTCCAGTGCCGCCCCAGCTCCAGTTCAGAGGGGCAGCACCTTGCTCTGTGAGGAGCCCGGCTGCATGGACAGGCGCCAGAGCTCTCCCCAAAGGAGCAGGTCTCATTCCCGATTGCCATTGGGGAAAGTCACGCCCAAAGGCACGAACAGCACCCCAGCCAAAGCAGGGAGACCACCAGGAGGCCCCGGGACCACACACCCCCGGGCGCTAGGGCGGTGGGCAAGCACCAGGGGCCCAGGCCCAGGCCCTCCCCGGCAGTGCAGGGCGGGACCCACTCCAGGGGCGCCCACACAGCCTCTGACCAACCCTGGGTTGAACGATGAGCCATTCTGACCCAGGGGCGGTTCCTGAGAATCA
>PVKH010047504.1:0-10291 GCA_004027955.1 Chaetophractus vellerosus | reverse complement strand
ATTTTTTAAAAAAATTTTTTTAAATAAAAATAAAAAAAAATGAAAGTCTGGAGAAGGGTTAGATGAAATGTTATTTGCCAGCACAAGTGATCTGTCTTCACAAGGTGAAATAGGTGAGGTTAATTCCAATTTTGACTAAATGCCCTTAAAATAGCTCATATATAAAGAAAAGGTTGGGGTTGGGTTGTCTAATATTAAACTGTAACTTATGGTCCTCCTCCTCCCCCCCCCCAAAATTATGTGTGTACATACATATATATGAATTTATATATTCATTCATTCATAGCGCATTCATTCATTCAACTATTATCATTAAAGAGAAAGACATCTCCTTTGGGATAGAGAAAGACATAATGTCAGAAAGTGGGCAGAAGATCAAAGCCACAATTTCTTTCCTCCAGGTTTTAAGTTTATGTATGCCTCCTCTCCTTCCTGTCCCCATATTATAGCATAATCTGAGAAGAAAAAATATTGTTAGTGCACAGTTTGTATTTAAGTGAATGGGTATGAGATCTCTGAAGGAGAATGGACACCCCAAAATTAATTTCCTGGGAAGCTCCATCAATTAAAAGTTGGGTAAAGCAGGGGATTCCAGCAAAGGAGCCTGAGAAAAACCTGTCCATTGGGTAAGAGGAAAATCAAAGGAGTGGAAAGAAACAAACCAAAACAGTAGAAATAAGGAAGAGGCGATAGTGTAAGGAAGTGTAATGTCAAAAAGGTGATTCCAGTACCAAGAATTGTTTATATTCCTATGAGAATGATCTAGTTAAAAGAGTGAAAAGTAATGCTGGAGGGTGGGGAAATAAAAAAATAATAAAGGGTGAGAAAAAAAATGAGAAAGACATGAAGCATAAAACAAGTTTAAGATTAAATCATAAATTAAAGAAGAGGGCAGTATCTTCAAAAGGATGAAGTAAAAAAAAAATTACAGAAAACTAATCAAATTACCTGGCTAACCAGTCAAATTACGTTTGAGTAGGAGCTTATGTTTATTGGTCTCTGACTCCAATGTTCAGCAAGTGTTTTGATCCTGAGAACAGAAAGAAAAAGAAGTCAGATATTGAATTTTATTGCCCTTTCTTAATTTAAGTATTATTACCAGCCACACATGAATTAACTCTTTCCATCTTTCCCTTCCCTGGACATATGAAACAAAAACAATAAAGTTATCACGTGCACAATGCCTCTCCCTAGGACTCTGAACTAATACCTTATTTTGTCATATTATCACTACTTTGGCTTAGAGTCAGGTACATCAAACACATATTGTCATGGTCTGTAATCACAGATAATGCAAAATGAGAGTAGAGGAGACCAGCTACGAGTCCTGAAAAAAAAACTAACAAAATCGAAAGGTAATCTGAACCTGTCAACTGGATGTTCCCAGCTATCCAGAGGAAATGAATGCTCAACTGCAAGCAATTAAAGACATTGATACTCTGACGAAAGTTGACACTTAAATACCCTGGTCCAAAAAAGATAGTTATCCAATAAGTGGGTGGATGGGTAGATGGGTGGGTGGGTGGGTGGGTGGGTAAATGAGTAAGTGGATAAAGCAAGCAAGCAAGCAAAAAGGGGAGGGAGGAGCCTTTTTTGTTTTCTTCTCTACAAAAGAATACATATGAGCCAACAAGAAATTTTTCTAATGCACAAATTATTTATGATACTTTCAAATACTCTTTCTCATTAACTTTAATAAGTGCTTTGTTTTCCAAAGTTCTGAAAAAGCCACATGCAAGTCATTTCCTGGTTTTGCTATTGTACTATAGTTATTATGTAAGATGTTATCACTGCGGGAAGCTGGGGAAGGATACATAGGCCCTCTCTGTATTCTGGTAAATTCCTATGGGTCTATAATTATTTCAAAATAAAATTTCAAAAAAACTTTTAGAAGGGGTTTGGGTGAATGGGGGAGGGCAGTTCATCTAAATAATCTGCAATAAAATACACGAACGTGCAAAAAGCAGACTTTTTACACTTGAGGAAATGGGAAGGCATGTTCTGGTACAACAATGTAAATCCATAAAAATGTTCCCTCTCAACTTATGAATTTCTAAATTACAAAAAAAAGCAGAAACCGGACTGCCACTAATCCTAGTGGTATCTATAGCAAGACATCAACAATCTTAATTATCTATGCCTTAGAGTTAACAGTATTCATGTCAGCCTATTGGGAAGAGGGGAAGAAAAATGATATATTCACAAGTTCTGATATCACAGCAACAACCAATTGGCATGGAGTAGATAAGGAAAAACCAACTACAGTCTAGCTACAATATATGAAATGTCTGTTGGACCTCTGAAACTCAAATGAGAAGGGAGATAATCAGGTAAAAGGGGTAAAAAGTATATCACATGTGTTACAAGGGAATAAAAGGGAAATTCAGGTAATAGTATCAGTGCCGTGCAATTAAAGTTGTAAAAAAGAGCTGATATACCTACTAAAATACCTACTTAGAATCAGAGTATAGTCTCCAAATTATAACTGGGATGTGGGCCAAAAGTAAGCTGGTTGTATTTAGAACTTTGCCTACATATTCCAATCTACAATAGCAAAGTAAAAAGTTTGTTAGCTCCATGGGGATGAGGTTAGCACCAAAGGAACAAGAGGGACAGAGTAGGGAAACAAATTTGAATTAGAAAGTTCCTAGTGCCATAAGGATTGAACCATAAAACAAATAATGCTGCCTAGAGTGGAAGACTGGTGAGAAAGCCTACATGAATGTTCAATATTGCTGATTCTCACACTATCCAAATGAGTTCTGACCCAGCCAATCCCTACGGAGCCAATCTCCAGGACCCAAAGAAACTCCACAAAATTCTCCCCTCCCAGCAAGTGAATAGCTGAACTAGAGAGGTCCCCAAACAGTCACACATCAATGACTGGCTTGCCTACCAGGAACCTGGAAGGAGTATCTGAAAAATACTATAGTATATATAGTATATACACCAGGATCATATAAAGTATGGAACTATTAGAAAAATTGTTGGTTAATTAACTTATCCAGAAGTTAACATTCTGCAAAAGCAACAGTCTTAGCATATTTCTTGAGACCTTATTTTTTTTTAACTTTTTCAAAAATAAGCTTATTTTTACCACTTTTTGTAATTTAGACTTTAGCTAATGACACATACAAAAATCAAATCACACTAATATAAAGGTGAATATGACACTGCCTGAGAAAATTAGGGAGGTTGTAAATGCAGGGGGAAAAAAACATTAATTCTTTACTAGAATTCACAGAAAGGTGAAATGAGATCCACCTCATCAAAACCTGTATCACTAGAGAACTAATGGGGAGGAAAAAATCAAACTGAGTTCTGTTAATAGCCACTCCAAGAAGATGTGCCTGGAGGCCAGAACAAAGAATTAAACTGGGTGAGGGGAGCTGATAAGGAAAAGAAAATCTAAACTACATAATACTGATTCTTGGAGACACCAACTGAACAAAAAGGAGCACACTGAATATCATGAACATATTTTTCTTTTGCTATTGAACATGGCAGGGGGCAAGGACTCTTATTAATCATAGTAAACTCAATCTTTCGATGCTGCTGTTGGCAATGCTCCCAGGAACTCACTCCTCCTCACTTTACTAAAATCATAGAGATGGAGAAGCAATATTTTTAGGAAAAGCCAGCTGATGCCCACTACTCTTCAAAACACTACAGAAGTTTGTGCATCAATTAAATTTCAGGTTACTTAAAAGATGCCTGATATGGGTGTAAATTTAACAATCTTTTACAATTAGGACTATTTACTAAGTGATAAGTATGTCCTCTTCAAAACTGTTATAAAAGATTTCACCTGCAACAAATCTGTAACTATACTGGAAAGGAAAAAACAAATGTAAATTAAAGTGTATGAAAATTTTAAATTATCTTAAAGTCATATAAACAACTCAATAATGTATTACCACTTATTAAGTGATGCTGTAAAAACAGAAGCCTTGGCTTCTGAAAACCCAGGTTTTGTTAAGTCCAGCTTTCTGAGGTAACCTTGTACAAGACATTTAAATCAATTAAATGCTTGCACTGTATCTAGTCAAGGCCAGGCACTGCACTTTACTGGTACATCGTAGTATAAACAAATCATGGTTCTTGTCATTAATTAATTGGGAAAGGACAAGCAAGAATAAATGGCCACTATAGTCCATGAAATGAAAATTACATTCATTCAGTAAGCATTTGCTGAGCATCAATGTGCCAAACTGCACTAGACACTAGGTGTGGTGGCTTGGAGCTGGGTACCCCAGAAAAACATGTTCTTAATCTTAATCCATTCCTGTGGGTGTGAGCCCAATGTAAAGAGGGACTTTTTGATGAGGTTACTTCCATTAAAGTGTGGCCTGTCTGAATCAGGATGGGTCTTAATCCTACTACTAAAAGCCTTATAGAGAAGGCCACAGAGAGGCCCCAGGGAGTAGCCAGAAGGAGGAAGACAATGGAGCCCAGAAGAGAATGGTGAAGATGCTGCCATGTGCATTGCCATGTGATGCAAAAGCCAAGGACTAAGATTCACCGGCAGCCAGCCCCAAATGCCAGATGTTTGGGGGAGAAAGTATCACCTTTTTGACCCTTTTGGACTTCTCCTGACCTCAAAACCGTGAGCCAATACATTCACACATTGTTTAAGCCAACCCACTGTACAGTATTTATTTTCGCAGCCAAGAAACTAAAACACTAGGGATCAAAGGAAGAATCAGAAATTGAGGGCACTGAATCCTATGAAAATACTAATTTGGAGAAAATATAGAAAACTGCCTTACCTTGTTCACTAGATTGTTACGGTAAATGTAAAACATGTTTTAAATGTGAAACCAAGACAAAACAAAAACCATTTACCTCAGCCAAAAAAAAAGATGTAATTAGAAATATACATGCAATTTCTGTGATTATTTTCCATAACTATCACAACCAAAATTCCATCCGAGTTTCTTTATAATAAAAGATTAAGGTAAAGGAGAATAATTATCATGAACATTTTTATAAAATGTTGGCCATATGTGTAGAAATTACAGGGGACATAAAAACATTAATGGGATGTATAAAGACAGCTGAAAATTAAAACTATTTTTAACTCAACATATCCAGGAAATGACACCAAACATTTTGCTTACACAATGATACTATCCACTGATGAACAATGGCATTAAATACAACTATTCTGCATTTTAAAGATATCTTGAGATTAAGGGGGAAACTAAAAATTCCTTTTGGCAGTCCAGTTTGTTAACACGCCATATATCTTTGGCTAAGTTGTACTTATAATAATGACACGGTTACTAAAACAGGCATGCAAGCAAGCAGCTTGCTGGTGCTTGTTCTGCCTCCCTCTCCTGACTCTTAGAAAAATGGCATGCAGTGCTGCACAATCGCACAAAATAAATACAGGAAGGGGGTGGAGGGTTGGGTGGGGAGGTGAGCAAAGCTCTGGGCTCCACCAGTGGAAGACGTTCCACAAGAATTGCTACAGGGTCAAAAGTTTACAGTGGTTTCAATTTCACCTTTTAGCAGCCAATCAGGAAACAGAGACTGAATGCTGACCCCTCTGGCTGCAAATGAACATTAACTCATTGGCTACCAGGACTGCATATATTCCTTTTCTTAAAAGGCTTTCCCTTTTTTCTTTTATTCTTTTTTTGTTGGAGGGGGGTGGTGCAGGGCAGGGAGGAGAAGACAAAGAAGATCTTAAGTTCAAGATGACAACTTTATTCAAGATGCTGTATTTTTAACAGGTATTTAAGGGGAGAAATGATCGAGTAATTATCGTCTTTCTCCTAGAAATCAAAGTTTCTTTATCTTGAAGCAGTATATAACAAATGCATCATTAACATTAGCATCCAGGTAAAAAATGAACTAAGGTTAAGAAGATGGATTTACTTCCATGAGGTTGCAATTCTAAGAGCAATTTACAATATGATGAAAGCACAGATTCCCCAATACATCCCACTCCACAACCATTAAAATAAAGACTCAATGTACCTGTCCTTTTCATACTGTGAATCTAACTAAAGAAGGTAGAGCTCCTAAGGTTTAAGTTTTCTTTTCCATATTTCTCCTCTCCAAACACTTATACCCAGGAGTAATCCTCTATACCATAAACTCAGGAGTAAACACTTTGTCAAAAGAAACAACTACTCCCTAATTAACTTTTCTGATGTGAGTTTCCTCTATATGCAGAAAACTTCAATAAACTAATCCAATAAAAACTATTTTCAATATTCCATATTTAACACTGACCATGAAGATCTGTACTACACACACCTTAACTATACATTTAAAACTTAGATTCCTTTGAAATACTACATGATTAAAATTAAATAGATATATTAACTGCTCTTCTAGCAAAATGATCAGTTAAACCCTAAATAAGGAGATATGAGAATTTGTACTTAGCAGTATTTCCTTCATTAATGATAAAAGTAGTCAAATTTTAGCAATCTTGACTTAAATTTAAACATATTTAGAAGCCCTCTGGACTTTTCAATGACCTAAGAAAATGATTTCATGCAGTATATTCATTATGTTATCCAAGCTAGCAAATAAGACACCACAGTTATTTCTGAAAATCCAAAGGATGCCAATATAAAAAAGCACCTTACTTAATACATAACAGCTAACAGGTCCAAAAATAACTTCTTAGTGTATAAAGTTTGCATAGCAATTCAATGTCAATTGTTAAGATAGTAAATAAAGAAATTTAATGTTGACATAGTTTAATAATTCAGAATTAAAACAAGTAATTTTCTAGTAACAACTCCCAAAATGTCATGATTTTTAAGCATTATGCATATTTGTCAATAAAAAGTCTGTATTTTAAAAATGAATCTAGTTGGTTTTTAAAAAAAAAAAAAAACATGACTTGCACCAGCTTTTTTATTTTTTTTAATTAGAGGAATCTTCTGTATTTTCTTTTTATAAGATGGCCTCATTTTGAAAGAAAATGGATGCGATAAAATTTTACATCAAGTCAGCATGTTAGCAAGAAGCTTTTTTGTGTGTTCTGAATTTGATTAATACAAGCCAAGGTCACTTCCTGAAAGATGCCTACCACTGCAGCTGCAAGCAAACCAGGCTCTAGTGTAAGGTTGGGGGAAGGGAGTGGGAATTTATTAACATTGAAACAGGCTTCCATCACCACCAACCACAACTAAAGCAGCTACAAAAAAGAGGGAGTGGGACAGAAAGATCCCACAGCTCCTGCATATAAAATTAAAATACTTCTACTACTCAATATTTAAAACAGATTTAATCCAGTAAATATAATGCTTCAATATATATAATGCTCTATATGTCAAGATTATATCAAAGATATCCTCACTGCTACAATATATTAAACCTTTCATTTAATATCAGACATTAAAGTAAATTTAGCATTCAACACAATGCTATCTGTACTTGCTATGCAAAACACCTACAAAGAAAGATACAGGCCCTTAAAAAAAGTAGACTAAGAGATTCAAATTTCTTTTATCTAAACCAAGGACAACCTAAAAGTCATGAAGGTAAAAGTCCAAAACACAAAAGCTAATAACATAAAATACTGGATAAAGTTTTCTACTAAAATTAAAATTTCATCTTATCAACATTAATACAAATATTATGTTTCTCTGTTCAAAACATAGACCAAAATATACATTATCAACTAGAACCAACCCTCTAACTGAAAGATTAAAATTAACAGGAATCTATTGAGCAGGTACTGTGTGTAGGTAATAAACCATAATAAGTACCCTGAGGTTCTAGATACATTTCAACTAGTTAGATAAAATATTGGGTAGAGTCAGAAAATCTATATGCTCTTTGTAATTATCTATATGTAATCATGAATAAATTAAATTGATTTTGCATGCCTCATTTTTCCTACCTACCAAGTAGGACTTATGCTCAAGCCATTAAGGCAGGTTGGTTTAGGGAAAAGGAAGATGAGTTGCAGCTGAGACTTGGCAGAAACCATGGCCCTGAGACAGGGGGCCGTGAAACCCTGCCTGGAAACCCCCTGAGGGAAAGAATTAAGCCAGAAAGAACCCGTGAGACCCCGGCCAGGATATCCCATTTGGAAGGAGATCCTGTTTGGGACCAAGGGAAAGGACCTGATACCTTCAAAAGGCCTCACACCATTGACCCTCTGAGAACTAGTAGATGGGGTAACCAATCAGAACAGCAAACAGCTGAGGCCCCTCCCCCAACATGAGGAAGGGGAGGAGTGAATAATGGCTTAATAAAGTTGGCCCCACAAGCCCAAAGGCTCCCTCTGCCTAGAGGAGCGCGTACCTACAAGTTTAGGTGCTTTTCTCCCATTTCTCAATATACTACTAACCCAACTAAACCGGCATGTTCTTCAATTCTTTTATATAACATAGCCAAGAACCTAGGGGAATCTATCATCCCCCGACTTCACCATGATATTCCACAGAGACATTAATCAGCAAACTACCTCTGTATTTTTTATGATTGTATAATAAACACAAAACCTTGCAATTTTTAAAATCTTGACAGCATATTCAAAGGCATTATTCCTATTTTCTAAATAAATTCAGAATATAACTTTCCCTTTCCTTGTATTCCCCACTGTTATTTTCCTTACTGAAGTTTAGTTTAATAATTTCAACAACAACAAAAAAAAAACTAAAATGCTGTTAGACTCTCAAATTCAAACTAATTGATATTGCTTCCTTTTTTAAAGTGACTTTTACCTGTCAATGACTGGCAAGAAAGGACTATTATTTTATGGGCATAGAGCTTTCTTTATATGCAAAGGGATTTCAAAATCATTGTAGGGGAAGGAAGGCAACCAAATAAAGACATGCTGTGAAATCAGAGAACCTAGTCCCTGGGTGTGGCAAAGGAAGGTAGTCAAAGGATTACAAGGCCTAGTTGCATGCCTCTGAGATGGGACAAACCTTAAAGATAGAAAAAGGGTAAAATTAAATTACTCATACTCCTGCCTCTCAAGATACCTTGTACACAGAGGGGTATGAAGGATAAATTTTTATTCAATTTCTCCTTTCTCTATATGGTTTTTCACACCACTAATCACGTGAAATATCACAAAGATAACACCTGTGCCTGTTAACACAGAAAAAGCATCTTGCCATAGACCAGAACTAGTGAGGTGCAAACATTCCCTCACATCTCCATCTAAATCACCATTCTCCCCTGGTTTTATGGAAATACCCAATGCGTTCCTTACTTGGCAAGCAAGACAAACTGAACTGGGGCCATAACTGCTAGTTGCCTGGTGATCTTCCTGGACCAATGAAGCTTCTGTGCCAAAAATAGATCATGAAAGGAAATGCTGACTATAAAGTAAGAGCAAGCAAAATAGGGGCCTAAAAGTCTTGCTATGACAGAGTGGATCACAAACACAAGTTTGAGAATCACTCTAAGATTCACAGAATAAGTCTGTGTTTAAAAATATTTTTTTCCTATGGCATTAAGCTGGATAGATTATGCATCCCAAACTGTAAAATTCCATTTAAAAAATACCAAGTTCTAAACTAATGTGAGCTGGTACTTATGCTCTGTATATAAATATGTCATATGCTTACCAATGTTATGCCATTACAGTGCCTGGCACATGGTAACTATAAGTCATCCATTCATTTTATAAATGTTTACTGAAAGTATTCCACATTTTACACTTATGGCTATTCTGGGGTCTGTAGCTACCGGGTAAACAAGACAGACAAGGCCTTTACCCTTATAGAAATCTCTGAAATAAGAGAATCTAGTTCCTGAGTGTGCCAAGGTACTCAGAAGAGTACAAAAGGACTTGATGGCATAAATCCTAAAAATGGACAAAGGGTAACATTACATTGAGTTGACATTTGATTAGATATTAACAGACAATATATAAACAAACAAGAGAGTAATACGTGCCATAAAAAAATAAATACGGTTATATGATACAGAAAAGGAGGGAAAGTAAGAAGATGGAGGTAATTTCAGGTCAGGGAAGGGCACTCTGAGAACATGACTTTAATCTAATATCTGAAAGGAAGCAGGACATGCACACGTGTCCCAGGCAGATAGCACTGTAAATGATAGTCAATTTCATTATCTATTGGTGATTACTAATCAATTACTTATTAATCCAATAGTCCCAACCTTCTTCCCATTTCCAGTCTGGGGCTCAGACTATGAACCAGCAGGAACTTAAAAATTACGCGCTAGATTATCTGCCTAAAAAGTAATGTGCTGCGGCCAGCTAGATAGCTCAGTGGATAAGAGCGCCGGTATACCACATGGGAGGCCCCGGGTTCGGTTCCCAGGGACCTCTCCGAGC
>PVKH010047503.1:0-10293 GCA_004027955.1 Chaetophractus vellerosus | reverse complement strand
GGTTTTTTCATTTGTTTTGCTTGTTGTTTGTTTTTTTGTTTTTTTTTTCAGGAGGAACCGGGAACGTGGGACCTACTATGTGGGAGAGGGGTGCTCAATCACCTGAGCTATACCCGCTCCCACTAATATGCTTTAGTTTACATTATATCGTTCATCCCTGACTTCCCCAGGACAAAAAAGTCACAGGGACTGGAAAAGGCTCCAAAATCCTGTCAGAAAGAAATGGCCAACTTCTTTCTTTGAAACTAGAAGAAACAAACATAGCCAAACTTCTTTGAGTATGTCCAGACTGGGATTCTTTTTTTTTTTTTTTTAATGGTTTACTAAAAGTTTTTATTTTTAAATAATTTCAAACTTACAGGAGAGTTACAAATGTAAACAAAACCGGGCCCGGCTAGATAGCTCAGTGGATAAAGAGCGCGCTGGGGTACCACATGGGAGGCCCGGGTTCGGTTCCCGGGGACCTCTCCGAGCGGGCAGACAGCCTTGAGAAGGGCAAGCCGCCGTGGGCGGGGCAGAGCCGCCGTGGGCGGGGCAAAAGCCGCCACGGGCAGGGGTGGAGCCCCCACGGGCATGGCAAAGTCACCAGTTAAAAGCAGAGCTGCTGCCTGCGAAGCGGAAGCCGGCAGCCCGCAAAAAACATGGAGGACTGCTGCCCACAAATCATGGAGCGGAGCCGCCCGTGAAAACTGAATGGAGCCACCCTCGAACGGAGCTAGCCGCCGCCGCGGAGGGCCGACTCGGTACATCGCCGCAGGGACCGGGGGAGACAAGCGAACATAGAGAAAACACAGAAGAATGGACACACAGCGAGAGCAAACAGAAAGGGGGGGGATGTGAAATTTAAAAAAAAAAATGTAAACAAAACCTATATAGAGAACTCCAAGGTACCCTCCACCCAGATACCCAGATTTACCAACTTTCAACATTTTGTCACATTTGATTTATCATTCTTTCTTTCTATCTATCTATCTATCTATCTATCTATCTATCTATCTATCTATCTATCATCTATCATCATCATCTCTTATCTATCTTCTAAACATCTGTGAGTAGGTTGTACCCAACATGATCCTGGAACACTTAATATTGCCATGTAGATTTCCTAAGAACAATATTTACTTATTGTGCCTTAAGTACAAGAAATTTAACATTGATATAGAGGTTACAGGCTATTCTGATTTTTTCACATGGCTTTAATAATGTCCTTTTGTGCATTTTCTCCTCCATTATTAGAGCCAGTCCAGGGTCTGCATTGCATTTAATTGTCACAATAATGACTTTAAGGGCCATACTTTTATTCATGTGTTTTATTGTATGTCAGCCAACCACTCAGTATAGCTTCCCAAGTCCTCCGAACTCTGGACACGTCACCACACCTCACCTTTCCTCGTCCACTCGCCACACCTCTCTGCTTCTGTTATCTCAGGAATACCCTGGGCCACCACCACCCCTCATTCTCACTGTTCTTCAACCTGAAATGTCCTCTTCTCCCCCCGAGTTAGCTAAATCCTACTTATTTTTCCCCACCCAGGTCTAGTCCCACTTGGCCCATGAAGCTTACCCAGTTCTTAGAAATAGCACAGATTGGCCTCTTTAAATGCCTTTTTCCAACTCTTAGTAAATACTGACTTGTTCCAACTTCTCTTTACTGATTGATAATAATATGCAAGCAAAAGGCACGTTTTCATCGCACTTGACTGACAAGAGCTCCAGGATTTTTCTCCCTTGCTTCTCACAACTCAGGAATGCAGGTATCCTAAGCCTTGCTTTACCAAGGAGGAGGCTGGAGTCAGGAAGGTTAAGAAACTTCCCCCTGATCGTATATGGGAAGACGGTTCAACAGATGACATTTCAGAGTCTTTCCATTCCATCACATCACTTCCCTGGCCAGCCTTGTGGGTTTTCACTGGGCATTTGGTGCTGACCATCTATTATTTTATGGATTTCAGAAAACAGGAAATGGATCCTTTGGTCTAGGAGCAGAAGGGGATTCACTTTAGCCCCTTCTGCCTTCTAAGTGGCATTTGGTTTCCACTCTCATTTCCCCACAGACCACCCACTCTGCCACTTCCCTAGCTCCAGCTCCCTTCATCTTTCCCTGGACTACTCCCTCCGCCTCCTGCCAGGCCTCATGCTGCCACTGTACCCCACGAAGGCCTCCACACTGCAGTCTAGAAGAGCTTTCCAGAAAAAATGCACATCAGAACTTGGCGTACCGGTGCTTAAAACACTTCAGTGGCTCATCATGGCTCTCAAAATGAGGCCCGATTTGTTGGCATTACACAGAAAGCCCTCTGTGGTGTGGTCCTCTGTGGCCCTCATCTCTTTCTCCTTCTTGTCCACTGGAGTCCATTCTCCAAGCATGCTGAATAGCTTCCTCTTCACCCCTGCACCATCCTACTGCCTGCCCAGGGGCTCTGAACCTGTGGCTCCTTGTCCCCTCGAGGTGTCTGTGGATGAAATTCAAGAACATGGTTAGAAAAAAATTACCTATATGTTTTCACTGACTACTCAGTGAAATTTAGTACCTCTTCCAGTTATGCATGTAGTCCACAAACCACAATAGCATCAACAGGACTGGCAATTTTGTCACTGATGGAAATCACAGCTATTCTCACATCAGGTGACAGTTGTTGAAGGCACTGCAGCCAATCATGCATGCTCACCACTCCTGAGAAATTACAGTGGCTACCAGCTCTCCTCTGGTCCCTGTTCTCTAATACATTAGTAAAGATGCACATATAGTACCAAAAGCCTTTCAAAAATATTTTGCTATCTGTAGCAGTGTAATATAATTGGTTTCCTATGTAATCCCATATACTTTACTTTAATTATTAAAGCTGTATTCTAAGAAGGGACCTCTAGGCTTCACCAGACTGTCAGAAGGGGTCATGGCTCCTTCTTTGGGCTCCACAGTCTTGACTTGGCCAACACCCATTCATGCTCAGGACTTGGTTCAAAGGTGAGCCCTGGAAGGCTGTCTTCCCTGCCCTTCCAAGCCTGGGAGCGCCTCTGCGTGTTTCCTGAGCACTGAGCTTTCCTGCCTTATGGCAGCAATCCCACTGTGGTTCAAAGACCCCTTAACCCAACCGTCTTGTCTCTGGCGCACACACACGCCCTGAGGCCAGCCTCAAGGCTTTGTCTTTGTTCTATTCACAGAGAGTGCTCCACTGTGCCATAAGGACTGATCCTCAGCCCCTGTAGCCCGGTGACCCCCTGGGACCACTCACTCATTCACACGAGTTATTGGGCATCTCTCAGCCCCAGAAATGCCTGCCCATGGAGAGCGGATGGGCTCAAGGGGTGGAGCACCTGCTTCCCACATGGGAGGTTTGGTTCCCGGTGCCTCCTAAGGAAAACGGAAGCAAACAACAAGCAAAAACAAACGTAAAAACTAACTCAGGGGAGCCGATGTGGCTCAGTGGTTGAGCACCAGCTTCCCACATACAAGATCCCATGTTCATTCCCCAGCCCAGGGTACCTCAAAAAAAACAAACAAACCAAAAC
The DNA here is from genome assembly GCA_004027955.1 of Chaetophractus vellerosus. Lineage (NCBI taxonomy): Eukaryota > Metazoa > Chordata > Mammalia > Cingulata > Chlamyphoridae > Chaetophractus > Chaetophractus vellerosus. Next base: position 6,783 of record PVKH010047503.1, on the reverse strand, counting down.
AAACCCTGTCCTGACATATTCTCAAGGGATGAGTTGGTCAATAAGCAAAATTTAAAAGCAACACACTGTATAGGAGATGGGGGATATGCTGGAGATAAATAAAGATGGGAAGGGGGCTAGGGAGGGCTGGGGATGGGGGGCCAGGGCAGGCGTCGCTGCTGCGGGGTTTTCTCAGGGGGCTCTCGCTCAGGGCTCGAGCTGTGTGCACAACCACACACTCAGAAGATTCGGGAAGATCCGGACCATCCATTTCATTGTGAACCACTACAAAGGAGCAGATTTGTAGTGTTTGTCGCTGACCTCCGGAGGCTCATCCAGCTCCTCCTCCTGGACAGAGCATATAACCGGGAGGAGTCCCCAAGACGGCTACCGGGATCTCAAACTGGTCTTTCCAACCTGTTATTTTCCCACGTCCACACTGTAGTTTAACATAAGCAGTTTTCCTCCATGCGTCATCAAGGAATTATAAGGCCATTTGAGGAGACAAAGAAGACTAGTTTTAGAAAACCAGATAATTATATCTGAATTATGCCTTCAGCATCTCCATAAATCACTGTAACATCCATGCTTCCTTGAGTTTGGCTTTCTATTGTTTACTTTTCTCTACTTACAAAAGATAATCAATTTGGATCCCAAGTCTAATTGTAATCTTTTTTACTAAGTGCCCTAACTTCTGTTCTTTTTGACATTTAAATGTAAGTTTTTATTAAAGTCATTATCAAACCTCAAGGTTTAAAGTTTGAAATCAAAGTCAGATCTAAACAATGTCAAAACAACTGGTTGTAAAGTGAAACAGCTATCCAATCAAGGCAGTTTGGGCTTTATGACGTCCACCATCCAGCCTAGCTGGATTGTGTTATTATTTTTTTTTAATGGCCAATAGATGAACACAGATTTTCTACTACTTCTATTTGCCTCAAACCTAAAGGTTTCACTATTTAGGGACACTGAACAGCAAAGCTTCATGAAATATTAGGTCTAATAATCTTTGTAATATGTCTTAATTCATTGTAATAATTTAGATTTAAAGCTTTACAAATCTTTTTCAATGAAATACTGAGATTTGTATTGCTTATTAGAAACAGGCAAATTATAAGCCATCTTTTTTTAATCAAGATTCTAAAGTATATATTGCCATAGAGTGGTTCTTCAGAAATTAAAACTCTTCTGTCCCTCTTCTCACTTTCTTCTCCTGTGGCCCTCGGACATAAACATGGAGTTGAGCTGAGAAAACAGCCTAGAAAGAAGCACATTAATTTTTAAGTTGATGTACAAATTAGACAATAATCATCCTTTACTGTGGCACTCTCATTTATTTTACTCTTCTGGTCTTTTTATCCTGCCAAATGGGAACCCTTTAGCCTTGCAATCCTTGTGAATATCTATTGGTAGTACTTCTAACATTCTAAGAAAATGGAAATATTTAAGTGACGGCTAAATCAGAACCCTTGATTGGATAAATGGCCAGGTTAAGTATTTTAAAGTCGGTTATGTCAAGTGCTGAAAACTTTTTAAAGCCATTTCTTTTATCATTAAAATGCATTAGGGATCCTTTTCATCTTTTTTTTTTTTTTTTTTTCATCTATTTCCCTGTCTCTACTGAATTTCATGCTTGCAAAGTGACTCCTTCCTTCCCTCGGTACACGGAACCTATTCTTGGGCTGTGTTTTTGTAATGGAGTCGTCTGTGTGGAGCAGTGAAGTCTTCAAGGTTTAACTAAAGGGGCGGTATTTCACTTATCTGGGTCTATACTTTCCTCATCTGTAAAACGGCGAAGCGTTCTTTCCAGCTCTGAGTGTATGAGACCTGGGAGGTGGTTGGCTCTCTTGCTACAACTCGTACCTGATGCCCACAGCCACCATTCTCAATGCAGGCTCAGGCCAGGACCTGGCTAACTGTCATCTGGACCTCTGTAAAGGTCTCCCCTGGGGCCCTCCTCCACCCATCTCTCCTCGCTCCCAAGCCCACAGGTGGCTGAGCTGCAGATAAATCTTTACATGCGAGGGGCAGGTGGAGAGCTGGCTGGTCCCTGCAAAATTCCCGACAGACCCCTGCAGCTTGCGCCCAAGGCCCTCTGCAGCAGGCCCCCAGGCATACTTTCCTGCCTAAACACCTTCTTCTTCCCCACGTATTCCCTGCCATCATTCCCTCGTCCATTCAAGCACATTTCCTGGGGATGGCCTATGTACAGAGCCCTGTGCTTGGTGCCCGACAGGCGGATAAGCCGAACCAGGTGAATTCCAAGCATGTGGAAAGAAGGTCATTGTGGGGACAAAGACGTGAGTGGGAGGAGTGGGGACTTTACAAGGGGTGGCAAATAAACTTGGGCAGCTGGAGCAGAGAGCCTGCGAGCAGGGGATGAGTATGGAGAGTAAAGTAGAAAATAAACTAGGCAGGCCCTTGCAGGCTTCCACATGGAGCTCTGTCACCATCCTAAGCACAACAAGGAGCTTTGTTTATTGAATGAGCTGCAATGCCCTGCAGTTCTCCCAGGTTGTTGCTCCTACAGCGCCTTCAGCCTTAACGGCACCCTTCAGCCTCCCCACCTCTGCTTGCTCAATTCACAACCATTACTCAGAACATCAATTTCAAAGGTCTCCTCCTCCAGGAAAAATTCCCCCTCTCCCTAAACCAGATGTAGCTGTATCACAGTCATCTGTGTCCTCCACCTGGGCTGTCAATATGGCAGCCACTGGCCACACGTGACTACGGAGTGCTTGGAAGGTAGTGGGTCCAAACTGAGACGGATGTGCTTTAAATATCAAATACACACCAGGGGTCAAAGACTTAGTATTTTTAAAAATGAGTTTGAAATAGCTCATTAATAATTTTTAGGTTGATTACCTGTTGGAATTACAATAATTTGGATATATTGGGTTAAATAAATTATATTATGAAAATTAATTTCATCTGTTTCTTTTGACTTTATTTAATGTGGCTGCTGGAAAATTTAAAATGATATACATGGTTCACATCATCTTTCTATTGGGCCACACGCTTCTATGCCAGACACTTCCTGTGCAGAGAATGTTTACTGAGTTATCAGCTGTGTGTCCCCTTAATTAAGGAGTACACTGCCTTGTCCATAGTAAAGACTCAGTCAATATTGTTTAAATTCATTGCCCTTCGCTGAAGGTTTTTTAAGAAGTACGCTGCAATTTTAGTATGCTGCCTACTTTCCATCTGAAATGTGTAGCCAAAACTCCACAGTGAGAAGAATGACTCAGAGAAGGGGACACGTTTTTCTTTGGCTCCCAGAAGGCTAACTCATGGAGCATATGGTGGGACCGGGGCTAACACTGAGCCATGGCTGGTGAATCAGTTGGTTTCTCTCTTTCCAAAACATGAACTTTTATTGCAGCACGTGGAAGGAGCAAGTAAGACAAGAGGATCTTTGTGGTTTCTCACTTTATCTGTGGAAAAAATCTGAGGTTAGGGTTCATATTAAACTGATGTTAAGAGTCCTTGTAGCTGCTCTGTGTTTTTAACATCTGTTGCTAAAGCTAAACTGACACTGATTATTATGGATGATGGTTTATGAGTGATGGAATAAATGTGCTTATGAACATTTTCTAGTCTTCTTGACTTGGTCTTTAAAAATGAGACCCAAGTCTAAAGAAAGTTAAGAGTATAGAAAACATAATAAAGAGAAAAAAATTATTAGGATGCTAAGCAGTTTTGGTTTGGGAACAAAAGTATTTAGGATTTCCCAACCCAGCATCTGTAACGCTATGGGTTACTTTGTTTTGAAGAAGGAGGGCTGGCTTCCGGTTTAGGGATTCTCCTTGTGTTTCATGGAGGCTCCCCCATGGCACCCCTTCAAATCCCTCCTCTTTTTTGTTAAGGAACCTTTAAGGACAAACAAATGTATTTCTCATCGTGACGTAGTTGGGGACACCTCTTTGCCAGGTAGAAAGCCTGATTTTGAGAATCTGATGGTTTGCCCCTGGTCTTGGTCTCCTAGGGCAGCCGTAAACAAGTCCCCAAGCCAGGGGGCTCAGGACAACAGAAATGATTGTCTGGCAGCCCTGGAGGCCAGAAGGTGGAATCGCCGCGTCGGCAGGGCCAAGCTCCCACTGAAGCCCGTAGGGGAGGAGCTTTCCTTGTCTCTTCCAGCTTCTGGCATTTTCCGGTAACACCAGGTGCCCCTTGGCTTGCAGACACCTCGCTCTGCCTCCTCTGTCTTGGTGTGGCCTTCCGCCCAGTGTCTGTCTGTGTCTCTTTCCTCCGGAATAAAGACCCCAGTCCTATTGGGTTAAGGGCCTGCCCCACTCCAGTAGGACCTCATTTTAACTTTAAGTCCATCTGCAATGACCCTAGTTCCAAATAAGTTCACCTCCTTGGACAGTAGTTAGAACCATAACATGTCTTTTGGGTGGACACAATTCAACACATAATGTGCCTGGAAAGGCGTTTAGTTTGGGGCATCTCTCCAGGCTTGTTTTCTAGAGCTCTCTCACAGGCATCCTCTCCTCCCATACAAGTGTCTCCTCCCAGCCCCTCCCAATGCCACCTGCTTATCTATGCTCCACTCAACTTCCACCCACCCTGCTGCTGAGGAGTCTCTCTGAACGTCTCAGCCTCAAACTTCTCTCAAAAGGCTATCGAAGGGTTTGGGGTAGAATTCCCTTACCAGCCCCTCTCAGAGGGCACTAGCAGCCTAGAGCAGGCTGCCCCCTGGTCAGGTGCCTAGTTTTGGTTCAGTTGATTGTGGCCGAGCTTCAGGGTTTTTACCCAGGAGACCGTGAGGGGTGTGGCAGGCACCCAGAGCGAATAAGCTCCTTTCTACTGTACTTGGCTTATACTTATGTCCATATCCTTTTTTCATCCCTAAGCTCGAAAACCTTTTTATAGGAGATCATTTGTTAATTTGCGCCCGGCACATGGCACGTGACAACTGCTGTGATAACTATGCCCCTGTGGGTTTCTTGTTGAGGTCCAGCACATTTTGTGGAGAGGAGGCAGGAAGTGGTAGATAGGATTTTGAAGGGAGTCAGACCTGGGTTCTACATCTTCCTTGCTGTGTGACGTTAGGCAAATCAAGTGATTTCTCTGGACCTCAGTATTTTTCTTCTATAAAACGGTGATGACACTGACCTTGTGGGATATCGTAAGCATAAAATGCAGTAATTGTGCAGTGCCTGGGGTATAGTCAACCTCCAGTAATAAAAAGCTGTCTTTGATGTTTTTCTTAGAACTATTGGTGGAAATTTGACTTTGTTTTTACCCAGATGAGTCCCTATTTTATCAAATTCTAAGTATTTATGAATCTATGATGAGAAAGATTCAAACTCAGGGTCTGTAACCTCAGACATCACCTCACTCAGAAACCTATTATATTTTACATAGTCATTGATTGTACATGGCACCAAATACCCAAAGAAAACAACACAGATCATGCCCCCAGACCATTGTGTGGATTTTAGTGTATTTGGTAGCAAACATGATAGTCCTGTGGCAAATCACCGTAGTATTTAATAATAGGAGGCATTTAAGCTTTTACAGTTTAGGAAGCATTTTCACAAACATTATCTGAATTAATCACCACAATAACTATACTGCCCGGGAGGTGGGTGACTGGTGATGATGAAGATGATAATGAAAATGATTAGGGAAAAAATAATAGTAATATCATCAGGCTAGAGGAGGGGTTGTATATAACAGAAAGCACAAGCCAAAAAGGCTAGAGTTCTTGGTGCTAATCCTCAACCTGGATGAAAGGAGGGAAATAAGAATCTAATATTAACGAGGCGCACATGAACTGTCACACATGTATTTGGTTCTTGCGGTAACCCAGCAATTACGTGGTGTCCTATTGGTAGATGAGGCTCAAAGTATTTAGTGTATTTGAGAATCTGATGGTTGCCAGGGCTGCTACCACAAATACCCCACACTGGTTGGTTTAAACGACAGGAATTTATTGGCTCACAGCTTTGGAGGCTGGAAGTTCAAAATCAAGGTATAATAAGGCCTTGCTTTCTCCAAAGTCAGTAGCTTTCTGCGGATGGTGATCCCCCGTGTGACGATCTCTCTCTCTGGCTTCTCCTACTTCTGAGAGTCTTCTGGCTTCTTCTCTCAGGTCCGATTTCCTTTGCTTATAAGGACTTCAGCCATATTAGATTAAGGTCCACCTCATTCAGCATAGCCTCTTCAAAGATCCTATGTACAAATGGGAGGTGTGATTCAATCTCCTTCAGTGCACTAGTCTTTCCTTGCACAAGTTAACTAACTTCTCTGGACTTCGCTCCCCCCAGTGTAGAAGTGTCTGAGCCATCCCTCATTTCCCATTAATCCCTGACCTTATGGTCTGTCAGGTGTTGTCTACTGCAGATAAGTTTTCAGCCAAGATTGCTTGCTCAATATTTTCTGAAGATGCCAAGAGACTCCTTGCCTCAGTTTACCTTCCCCACCATCATATCCATTAGCATCAATCCTTTGGATTAGGTAATGAAGGTGGCATTCCTGACTCAAGAAACCACTGGTAAAATGGGGTATTCCACCTTGGAAGGCAAACCTTTTAGTAACCCGTCCTTCTCAGCTGATCAGAATCAATGGCTCCTTATATTTGTTTCCCATAAATTCTATCTCTATGTCATTTAAAACAAGTATAGTTACTAGTGTCCCATTATAGAAACATCTTTCCCCTCATTTAGAGTAGAGTGATGGTTTACATTTTTTTCTGTCTCTACAAGCATTTAACAAAAATAATAGACTTCAGGAATGGTGGAACAAATAAAGGAATGGGTTGGCATTGATAATATAGAATGGAGCCCAGATGAACCC
>PVKH010047502.1:0-10292 GCA_004027955.1 Chaetophractus vellerosus | reverse complement strand
TAAAAAAAATAAATCTTTAAAAAAAAAAAAGAAAATAAATGGGAAGGTCTGCCCTACTTTTGTCAAGATACTTATGCAAAATATTATAAACCACTAATCTGCACTAGATATAAAAATACGGAAACTGCCAAATTAAAAGCATGATCAGGAGAATTTGGGGTGGGAAAACAGTATTCTTGAGACCACATTTTTGGAATCAGTAATAGAAAGTGTTCGTTTCCTTATTGGCTTTAAGATTTATTAGACTGGCATTGCATTTGAAGACATAGGAACTGGTACTGCAGAAATGCAAGAAGGAGAAGGGAGGATTTGGTTAGTAATAAGCTTATTTCAGACCTCTTCATATTAAGGTCAAGTATAAATTTCTCATTAGTTTCCAGTTTATTTAAATGAGAGCTACAGTGATTTGAAAGTCACCTCCATCATGTGGGCTAGCAAGGAAAAAGATGTAGAGGAAAACGTCCACAGAGACACAACCGAAAGAGTTATCAGCTGCTTCCTAATTTACAAACCAAAAGATACTCAGGACCTAAGTTCATTATTTTTTTTATCACTCGGTCAAATTCTTGGAAGCTTCTTGGAGAAAGGCTCTGCCAATCCCCAGCTGGACCAGGCAGACTTGGGAGATGGCGGCATTCTCCCTCTTTGAGTGTTAACTGCTTTTTATTTTCCATTTTATTTAAGGTACGTAATCTGTTTTCTCATGATTTACTCCTCTTTGTAATTAGATGTAGCGATTAGCCAGCATCTTTTCCTTGGCGATGCAGCTTCCCTTCAAAAGAAATGAGCTTAAGTCAACATTAGTTTCCACTAACTATGAGGATTCCTGAAGGAGAAAACAACCCACTGGATTCCCTCTCTCCTGCTTAAGTGATGCAAATTAGAGGTAAGACAAAGGAAGAAGTAATTAGTGGGAGGGAGGCAACAAAATGGATATTTTAAAGGCAGAATCCATTCATAACACAACCCTTCTCCAGAGAGCTGTTCTAATAGATTACCTGGCTGAAATGTATTTAAGCCTCAGCTGTTTAAAGCTGGGAGGAAACGTGTCACCTCTGCATAATGCGTTTCAAAGAAATGCAGGTCAATATGAAGCTACTCATTTGTCGCTGCAAAATCAGATCTGATACCATTACAAAGGCAGTAGGAGGTAAACAGAACTATAGAGGTCCAAGCGTACTTTCCATGGTAATACAGAATAAATAGGGCAAAATGTTAAACACAAAGTGTGAATACCAAGGAAACGTGTTTTGTTTCATTTCAAGAGGCTCACTCTTAAAATTATCCCTTTTCACAGGGAGCTGCACAAGGAGAGTCATCACTTCCTTCCTGATTCTAAGTGCCCGTTTCCTCTTCTGTAAGAATTCCATTTCAAAGCCTCTCCTGCAGGGAGCCTCCTGTGCCTGCCTCTGCCACTCTTTTTCTGGCCTCCAAACAAAAATTCCACCTCAACCTCTTTGAAAGGCAATAAGGCCTGTCCCCAAGCTGAGGGGCCGTTTGCAAGCGACAACTCCTTGTCGTGGTTTAAAACGTGGGCAGAAGACAGGGAAGCTTACATGCCTCCGTTAAACCTCGGCTGCCCCCACCCTCTGCGGGTCACCGATTGAAATGTCCCCCACCTGTGTCTTGGTTCCAGGTGAACCACCGCGAGCAACTGGAGAAAATAAACTGCACGCCGTGCCGGAGCCACAGGCATCAACTGTGTGGCACTGCTCAGAAATTTCAACATTCTCACTCCAAATGACCTATTCTGCAATTGTGCCTCATGCAATCAGAAAATCTGCTGCTTCCACACAAAAATCAAGCATTCTCGTTTTGATTAACTCTGGCAAATCCGTGCGTTCGTGTATATGTATGAATATGCGCGCATTCTCTCGCAAAAGAGACTCCCAAAGTATTCTGCTAACAAGCACAAGGAAGACGCGTCTTTTTGGAAATGTACTGCGCAAAAGTACCACAGGGCAGTGGATGTGCAAGGGCCAGTGGTGACGGGCTGGCTTAATTAAAAATAAAAACAGAAAATGAACGTAAATATAATTAAAAGGGAAGAGTGATTGATAGGAATAATAACTTCCAAGACCAAAAGCAAATCGAATCCAGTTATTACTCTACCCAAAATATCAAAATGCAATTATACTGTTTTCACACATCATTATGGGCCATTTTGGGAAATTAGAGTGGACACATTAATTAATGTACAAAATGATATTCAATTAAAACAAGTGCAGTGTATCCTTCAAGTTTTGTAAACTGGAATTCTTACCAATGCCCCCTACTCTAGGAGCGTAAATCAAAGAGTCTCAGGAATGTTTATCTGAAGTTTAAGGCTTATCTTCCAGGGACATATTCTTTGTGGAGATTCAGACACCAAGTGACAGACACTCTGGTATGGACATATTGCAGGCAATGCTTTCCCACAGTGCTTGACACTCTCCATTTTTTACCTTTAAAAATAAATCAGCAGATGTATTTAACATACAGACGTGGCTCGCTTTCCTTTTGCTTTTTTCTCCCTCCAAAGAAAATGTTTTCATGTAAAAGCTGGTTGCTATGGAAGCTTTATTGTCAACCACTTCAGTACCAGGAGGTTGAAAAACATTCAACCATTTCCAGTCACCTGATTTACTAAACATTCACAAATTCATTATAATAAGAATGGGGGGGGGGGTAGAGAGACAGAAAAGATAATTTCAAAAGACAATGTAGCTCTGTGCCTAGGGGTGACTCCTATCTTAATAGCTAGAGTCTCAACAACCTGGGCTGATTCTGACAAACTTTTCTTCCAAAGCTACTTTAACAATGAGAGCATTCTAGAAAAAATAACACCGATCCTCACATTTCTAAAATAACATGCAGTTCATATCACCGCCGTCTACTTAGTGCAGTCGATGCTCTGCAATTCAATTCAGCCAGGTCTCCAGCAAGTTAATTTGCCATAAAGACCCGTTTCATAGCCATGAGACCATATAAAGCATCACAATCCACGAAGAAGCATTTTTCCAAGCTAGCCTGGAAAAATGGACCGGCTTCCAAGCCACCATTTGGACGGCTGATCCCCGAGAACTTATGTGGTCTGTCATGTGGTCGATGGGATCTCATCTGTAACACAATTAGCATAAATGGACTGTAACCAATTGTAAGTGGCTACTAATTGCTCATGACAATGATGGAAAGGACGGAGTCAACCTGGGAAGAGTTCATTTCGTCTGAGTGCTGGTGATACAGTCTCAGGCTACCACCATTACGTAGCAGGGGCTGACCTTATTAGTTAGCCATTCCGGGGTTCTGGCTATAAAACCGAGATCAGGAGACGAAGGTTAAGCTGTGATCACACTGACAATTCGAGACATGCTAACTGAATTGAGTGGCCGATTTGGCCGAATAAAGGGACCAGCCAGTGCAATTTTTGAAAAAGTAGTTGCTCCCTGGTAAATTCACAACTGCTGAATTGCTTCTTGTATACAGATTATTGTTAGTTACCAAGCTTGTTTGACACACAGGCATACTTTCTCTGTCATGCCCAATTTGATGTCACTGACCCACTGGCTCTGATTCCCTAAAATCATATGCATATGGCTTTGGGTTTGATTTTTTTTAAGATTTTATTTATTTATTTCTCCCCACCCCCTTGTTGTCTGCACTTGCTGTGTCTGTCTTCCTTGTTTCTTTAGGAGGCACCGGGAACTGAACCGGGGACCTCCGACATAGGAGGGAGGTGCCTAATTGCTTGAGCCACTTCTGCTCCCTGCTTTGCTGTATTACTCATGTTTTTCTTTTGTGTCTCTTGTTGTGTCATCTCGTCACATCTGCCCATTGTGCCAGCTGCTGTCTTCTTTAGGACGTACCGGGAAGCGAACCAGGGCCCTCCCACGTGGTAGGTGGGAGCCCAATCACTTGAGCCACATCCACTTCCCAGGTTTGATTTCCTAACATTTTTCTTTGTCTTCTTCCTTCTCTTCTCTTCCTCCACTCTGCTGCCTCCACAAGGCAGACATTTACTTTAAATATTGAAATAAGTTAAAATTTAAAATTAGTTTAAGTTTCACAATACCCTCTGTGATGACAGAGACACCCTGTGGTACAGCAAAAGCCACCGCTGGGTACCAGGACTTTCAAGACAAAGCTCCAACCCTGGGAATGGTCCATTGGAATGTGCACATTAACTAATTCCCAAACCCCAAACTGCTGCTTTCTGATAAGCACTCTCAGAAAAGGGAACAGGCCAAGAGTCCCACAAAATGACTGACAGCTGCATTAACTCCTCCTTCTGTCAAGGAAATCACCCCATGCAAAAAAGCTAGGGGAGACAATGATGAGTGACCTTGACCCTTTGCAGCTACTGGCAGGCTAATTCCCTGACAGGGGGAAATTAAGACCAGTGCCAACCGTGAGGCACTGCGTCCCGTTGCACATCCTGGAATTGATGGACTCTCCCTGGTCGGCATCCAAACTGCTAGTAAAAGCACATCCTCTTTAAGTGGAGCTGCAAAGTCAGTGATGGCTACAAAACAAGCTATCTGGGTCTGAATGAGGATTTGCGTTCAGCTGTGAGGTTGAGTGCTCATGTCATGAAATGGGGGCGCAGAAGGATGGAGAAGTATTCCCAAACACCGTCTCATCTACGTTCCAGTCACCACTTCCATTCTAAGGAAGAGAACAGAAGCTTGTATCACGTTTCTTTGTAGTTGAAGGTGGTATCACATTTTTTCTTAAAACTTTTCAAGAGGTTAGGAAGGGGAAAAAAACATTTAAAAATGGGTGTGGTGTTAAGAAAAATGATCTAAAACTTACAAACAAGGCAAGACTGACGGGGGAGGGTATGGCACAGCAAATCTTTCCACTGCTGGGCTGGGGCAGTGTTTAAGAGGCTAGTCCAATGGTTCATTACTTAATTTGATTTTCCTGGTTACTATTTGATTAGACGTTACATATTAACTTCCAGACTTATGTCTGGTTGGAAAGATTACCCAAAGGTTATGGTTTTATTACTCTCTAGGACATTAATCAGTCTTATATTTGATTAAGAAATTTTATTCTAATATTCTTTTCTAAATGCCTATAAATACCCACTGCTTCAAACGCTCACTGAACTAGCTTCACCATCTGACTGGTTTCCTCACTAATGAGTTAGAGAAATCTATCTTTGATTGAGAGTTATATCTTTAATGGTAAGAAAATTTTGACAGTGGTAAGCTCATTTTACTGTTATTCAATAGAATTCTATTGCTTTCATCTATGGGTGAAATTTTTAACCTGTAGAGGTTCCATTTTATGAGTAAGTTCCGGAACTACCAAGTTAGTAGAAAAAATATTATTGGATTGTCCGCCATTTTTTATTTACCCTCTCCTTTCCCCAATCAACAGAAACATGCTCATTTGACTACAGAAACCAGAATTTTAATATTTCTTCACAAGCACAGTTTAACCAGTTAATATTTTTTAAAATTTTAAAAGCTTAGGAGAGAGATGAAACAGAAAGGCAGAGCACATTAATTTTCTCTGAGTGGCTACATCACATGGCCATGGCCTCATTTCTTTTAGGGCCTGGACATGTGGGTCAGGATTCTCTCAAGCCCAAAAAAGGCCGATTACCTTCTATAAAGGAGGGCCACGTTTCTCACCAAAGTCTCCATTCCTTTGCAGGACAAAGGAACGGCCCTACCTACGTGTCCTGAGAGACAAGTGCTTCACTCAAATCCTCAAGTGAGCTGAGCTACGACAGCTTGTTCAGGGGAGGAACCCTGAACCAGGGGAGGGGGGTGTTTGTCCTAGTATAATGATATTTTAGGAAGCTAGTTCAGCAAAAAGTAGAACCACGTGTTCAAGATGTAGGTTTACTGCTTTATCTTTTTTTTCCTCAAGATCTTCCTATTTAAAAGAAATTACAAGTTGCAGAAGGTAACTCAGATCACCGATATTTACCCACAACCTTTCGTACATTAACTAAAGGCTATAAAGTAAAAATGATTCTGAACGTAACTCTTACAGCTTAAAAAAAATAATAATATGACCACATTCGAGAAAACTTCAATAGAAGAAAGCATACAATCTTACTCTCCTCAGGTAACCACAATCGGTGTTTTGATATCTTTCCCACCTGCATTTCTATTAAAAGTTCTTTTGTACACGTGTGTGCGAGCACACACATGATTTTCACTTAGACTATATCAATTTCTCATCTATAAGTTAGTGATAGCATAGCCTGCCTTCATAGACCTGTTGTGAAATTCTATAGATGACTTATTTATAGTTTTGGCAAATAGGAAAAGTTAATAAATATCAGCATTCTTCGTAAGTATCAGTCTAATTTTACACGGCTGCAAAATATTCCATTGGGTGGATATGCTGTGATTTCTTTAGCTATTCTCTTACTGCTGGATATTTAGGATACGTCTAATTTTTCATAGTCATAGATAATTCTATCATTTCAATACCTACAATTCTTGATTACAAATCAATCTTTTGGTATTCCCTCAGGTGTCTCTTAAAATGGTTGACTATTCTAACCTATACAATGCAATAGAAATTCATTTATTTCTTTGCGGGGGGAGGGGAAGAGAAATAAATAGAACGGGCATATTCATGATCAGACATGATTTATTCTGTATCCTCCAGAGGTTAAGACTATGTCTCAATCCGGAAAAAACGCAATTTACTTTATACATATATATGTATGTATATATTCTCTCTCTCTCTCTCTCTCTCTATATATATATATATACACACACACATATATATTTATACACACACACTCATTTTCTCTTGAACTTGCCATAACTCTAAGCTGCCCCTTTTCTCCCTACTTCATCAAAGATTCAGGTCACTCCACAGGTCTGCTTTTAACTGGCTTTACCTTTTCACTATCCACTTCATCTTTAAGCTTTTGCCATCTGGCTTCTGCCTCCGCCAGCTACTGAAATTGCTCATTTAAAAGATCACATATTGAAATAGCTAGAATTCACCAATCCACAGAGACAGGAAGTAGAATACAAGTTACTAGAACCAGGGTAAGGGGTGGGGGGAATGGAGAGTTAATGCATAATGGGTGTTAATACAAAATTTCTCTTTGGGGTGCTGGGAAAGTTCTGGTAGTGGATGGTGGTGAGGGAAGTGCGGCACCGTAAATAGGATGAGTCCCACTGCTTGGAAGTGGTTGAGATGCAATGTTTTTGTTGTATGTATGTTTTCACAATTTTTTTTTTTTTTATTTAAAGAGTTACTGAAGAGGCAATGACAATTAAATGCAATGAATGATTACAGAGGAGAAGAGGCTCAAATGGACACTGGGACATATGGAAAATTTGGAAAATGGACTGTAAGCTTTATAACAATGTTATATTTCTTGAGCTTGATAACTGTAGTTACAAAAGTGAATATCCTTGTTCTTAGGAAATGTACGTGGAAGTGTTAAGTGCTCAAGGAGGAGGATGTATACAAACGACACTCAAATGTTTAGAAAACAGGTGACAGCTAGCTAGATACGGGTGGATGGATGGATGGATGGATGGATGGATGGATGGATGGATGGATGGATGGATGCTGGGAGGGAGGGAAGGAGAGAGGAAGGAAGAAGAAAGAGAAAGAGAGAGAGGGAGTAAAAGAAAAAGAGGGGTGAAGGATGGAGGGAGTAAATAAGAAAGAAAAGGGCAAGTGTAGCAAAATGTTAGAAACTGATGGATCTGGGTGCCTGGATGGGGGTATACTGGAGTTCTCTTGTACGGATTTTGTGTTATTTTTGCAACTGTCCTGTAAATTTGAAGTTATTCCAAAATAAGTTTTTTAAACTGAAGACTGCATTTTTGCCACACCTTTCATTAACCTCTCTCTGTTTGGCTGCCATGACATGTTTTCTCCTGAGGCTGTCACTCTCCTCTTTATGGGTTCCTCACCTGGCTCTCCCAAACGTAGGGATGCCTGAGGGAGCTCTGCTAATCCTTGGCCACCTTCTCTGCACATAACTTGTTCCTTGGAGACTTTCACTCTCTCTATACTGAAGCAGAATGCCTACATTTTCAACTACTCTACCTTTTCACCTCCAAGTCCTACAGGTTCCTCAAACTCCGCAAGTGCAATACTAAATTGGCCATCTTCACCACTGTCAGCTGCCAACCCGCCCTGCAGCAGGTCGAATTTTCCAGAGATGGCGGCAGTGATACTCCCCGTCCCCAGTGTCTTCTCTAATGTGGCCTTGCCACTCCCCCATCAAGAGGGGGGTCTAATTGTCTCTCCTTGAATCTGGGCTGACCATATTCTCTGATAATCAAAAGAATGTGGCAGAAGTGACACTGCTTGACTTTTTTTTTTTTTTTTTTTTTTTTGGTTACATATCCCCCCACTTTCTGCTTGCTCTTGCTGTGTTCATTTCTCTGTGTTCTTCTGTGTCTGCTCTGTCTCCCCCTGCTGCAGCAACGTGCCAAGCCAGGTCACCACGCAGGCGGCTCTGCTCCGTTCGTGGGCAGGTCTGCTTCCATTCACAGGTGGCTCCGCTTCCGTTTACGGGCGGATCTGCTCCGTTCGCAGGTGACTTGCCTGGCCCATGGTGGCTTTGCCCTGCCCGTGGCGGCTTTTTTTGCCCTGCCCACAGTGGCTCTGCTCCACCCACGGTGGCTTGCCCTTCTCAAGGGGTCTGCCCGCTAGGAGAGGTCCCTGGGAACCGAACCCGGGGCCTCCCATGTGGTGGACCGGTGCCCTTTCCACTGGGCTACAGCCGGCCCCCACTGCTTGACTTTTGAAGCTAGATTAGAAAAGTCCATGCATCTTCTGCCTGGTTCTCTTGGAATGCTCTCTCCACAGAAACTCTCTCTCAAAACACAGCAGCCATACTGTAAGGGGCCTGACACACATGCAAAGACCACATATGTGCTTTAGTCAACAGCTCCGGCTGAGCCCAGCCTTCCAGTAGTCCCATCCTACGTGTCAGACGTGGTAGTAAAGAAGCTTCCAGGAAACTCCAGTTCTCAAGCCAGTTGAGTCACAGCCAGTCATGTGAGGCTTTCCAACTGAGGCCCCCAGCATTGTGGAGCACAGGCAAGCCATCATTGCCGTGCCCTGTCCAAATTCCTGAACCACAGGGTCCACAAATGAAGTGGTTGTTGTTTTATGCCATTAAGTCTGGGGTGATTTGTTACGCAGCATCAGATAACCGCAACACCCCAAAAAAAGCCACTAATTCCTCTTGGTTTCTCTATTCTACGTGGAACACCAGATTTATCTTTTTGACTCTTCCTTCTCTCAATCTTTACTCTCTCAGTTGCCAAGATATCTAGGAACACAATCCCCACTCCAACCTCCCCACCCCCCCCCATTCCAGGACATTTATCTTTTCCTATCCATTTACACAGCTGAGACAGACTCTCTTTTGAGTCTATGTGAGCAGAAGTCCGCACACACTGGCTCTGCCTCTAAACCAGAGGTTCTTAACCTTTTTTGTTCCACAGACCCTTTACTAAGTCCACATTATACCGTGTATTATTTAATAAATATATCACACCTGCATCAACATGTCCACACAAGAATAATGGTTTTTTTTTTAAGTTCAATTCAAGCTCATGGACCCTTTGTTAGGATCCCTTGCTCTAAAACTCTTCTTTCCTCTCATCTCTTTCATAAATTGCTAAATTAATCTTCTTAAGTCACAGGTCTAACCATGTCACTCCCTTGCCACATACACTTTCAGAGAGCTCCAATATCTACTAAGAATGTTTCAAACTCTTTACGCCGGCATGCAAAGTGCTCTATAATTTGGCCTAAATTTACATTCTGCACCCTTATCTCCCATTACACATTGCCAATGCGCCAACCCAACTGGATTAGTTACAATTCTAGATACTATCACTAATTTATAGATGAGAAATCCAAAACTTCTCCAGGCCTATGCCTTGCTCATGCTGTCTCAAATATCTTTTCTTTTGATAGCCAAGGGTACAAACTGATGACTCTGTGACAGTTTGAAGCTTATGGACCCCCCCCCCATTAGAGTTAATCCATTCCTCTGTGTGTGGACCCACTGTAAGTAGGATCTTTTGGTGAGCAGGATCTTCAGATAAGATATGACCCAATTCATTCCAGGTGGGTCTTAATCCTCTTCCTGGAGTCTTTTATCAGAGGATGAAATTCAGGCAAAGAGAGAGAGAGCCATGGAAGCAAGAAGCTGGAAGCAAGGAAACCCAGAAGAGAAGGGAGAGACCAGCAGATGCCACCAGGTGACAGAGGAGTCCAGGACTGCCGGCAGCCAGTCTTCAGGAAGAAAGCATTGCCTTGATGATGCCTTGATTTGGACATTTTCTCAGCCT
>PVKH010047501.1:0-10290 GCA_004027955.1 Chaetophractus vellerosus | reverse complement strand
ATTGATTTGCCTATTCTGGACATGTCATATAGATGGAATCATACAGTATGTGGCCTTTTGTGACTGGCTTCTTTCACATAACAGAAATTTTCAATGCATTTATTATTTATTTCTGCACCAGTTATAAGTACATTATTTGCACCATTTTAAAATACATTATTTCTTTGTTTCAAAAATGTATTCCATTGTGTGGATATGCTACATTTTATTTCTCCATTAATCATTACTGGGCATTTGAATTATTTCTACTTTTTGTCTATTGTGAATAATGGCTCTGACCATTTGTGTACACGTTTTTGCATGGACATATTTTTCAGTTCTCCTGGGAGTAAAATTGCTAGGTCATATGATAACTCCATGTTTAATTTAGTTATTTATCTAGTTAATCTAGTTATCTAAACTAGATATCTAACTTTCTACATGTGTATCTGGATATAGACATATAACTTATAACTGTATAAGTTCCTCCTTATCCCTAATTTGCTAAGTGCTTAATTATGAAGAACTATTAAATTTTAATTCTTGCATGTACCGATAGTTCATTTTTATTGCTGAGCAGTAGTCCATTGTATGGGTGTTCCACAGTTTACCTGCTAATGGACATTGGATTGTTCATAGTTTTTGATATTACATTCTTTCAATGAACAAGTAAAACAAAACAAAATAAAGCAGAAAAACAACATGAAAAACTCAAACTAGCTAACTTCTACAAGCATGAAGTATACGAGCAATATAGGGCTGTTTTTTTTAAATGTTTCTTTGTCATTTTCATTTAGAAGAAATTGTAAAGCGAACTGTTTGCAGACTTAACCTGAATGGAAAATAAGAGGACATGGGCTCATTTGGACTGTCCCTGGATAATTTTCAAAGCTAGACCAGAAAGGAATTAAATTATTTTGACTGCAGTTGATTGAGCAGTCTCATAGGCAAAAGTCAATTTCACTTAATTGCAATATGTCTCTTTGTTGCCCCAGAGCAAAGTTAGAAGAAGTACGTAAGTATTTATCCAAGTTCTCCAAATGCCAGACAATGACATATCTTGCTTAACCTGAGATTCCGAAGTGAAAATGCAGTGTTATCAAATGATAGTATTAGAATTCAGGAATGAATTGTGGGGAGAGTCAGTTTCCCTGGCAAATATTTAGCATCTCTTTCCCATAGCTGTTGGTTTAGCACTGCAGGCATAACACGGAAGTAGGGTAATGCTTTATCAGAGCTTTGAGATGATCAAGATAAAGAATGGGATTCAGATTCATAGATGATGTAAGATCTAAAATAGAAATCATTGTCTTTCTCAAGTTTATTGAGAAATTTCCTGAGTTGAGTTATATATAAATTTTGTTATTTCTTTCAAAAAGTGCAGTTATAACTAACGATCGTATTATAGGACTTCTTAAGTTTATTTTTAAAATATATATATAAATATATATAATTTCACCACCCTATTATTTAAATAATATAGTAAATGTGAAATTATTTTCAAATGGTAAAGCACTATGTAAATGAAAATTGTTATGGTTAATAATACATTTTGCATTCCTGGCTGCTATATTTCACCAACTGAGGTTAGCAGCTGTAGCTGTCAAATCATTAATTTTAAACTAAACAAAGTTATTTCTCAGAATTCTCACTCTGTTTACCCAGAAAGTGAGCTGAAAAGTCTGGAATGATTAGTTAAAAGGACATTTGAAATAATGAACACATAGTCAAACTAGCTCATTCTTATTTACAATTATCCATATCCCTCAAAAGGAGGATGTTTTCTCTAAACACGCAGTAGAGCTCTGCAGCATGACAGAGGTTTAGAATTTGACCCAATTCCTTGTTGATTGTGAGTATTTACTGATGCTGAGATTTGAGCTTATCCTTTTGGGTTGTCTCTGAAGCAACCTGCTACAGCTCAAGCTCTTGGCTGAGAGAGCCATTTAAGTCATGATGATGTCCTCAAGGGGACAAAAATTGGTTCTCGTTTGGTGGAAGCCAATAAATCTTAGATATTAAAATAGTCTGTGGCCCTCCAAAGGGCCACAGTTCATAGATCATAAACTTTCAAGGAGGTGAGGAGCCATTTAAGGAAAAAGAAAATGTCTGAAACAGGACTCTTTGGGGGCTGTTGATGGAAAAAAAAAAAAGGTTGAGAAACACTGGGTAACAGGGACATGGATACTTGTCCCAGACTGCTGGCACCTGACATGCATTTGGGGTCATGTGCCCAGAGAAACGTTAATTTAAAAAAAATAGTAGAATCCGTTTAGTTTAGATGTCATATCCAAATGTTCCCTTACCAAACAAAGATAAAACAATTTCCTGTCCCTTTATGGGAAAACTCAAGCATCTTTGTGATGCTTTAAAACTAATGGCCTTGTTACACTTTTCTCTGATCCCTATACTCTTGTCGCTATGGCTCTAGTATTAGTTTAATTTAGGAAACATTTTCTATTCTTGATGTTGGTTTTTCTTTATGATTAATTTTTTTTGGTGGCAGCCACAAATTGAGGAAATAAAAGAAACACGAATGGTAATACTTTCCTAACTGGGTTGTGATGGCTTTGGGAAAGTTTTTTTTTTTTTCTTTTTTTTTTTTCCAAATGACTTTACTCAATAGTGATATGGCTTTTCTCAGAAACTTACCAAACTGCTAAAAGCAGAAATTAAGGGAGGCCCAAGAATGTTTTACATCAGTGATTCTCCAGCCTGGCCATGCTAAGGACCACCTGGGAGCTTCTGCAAACACTGACGCCTGGACCCAGCCTCAGGGCATCTGACTTGTTTGGTCTGGGGAGGAGCCGGGGAGCCATGGTTTTTAGAGCGTCCCAGGTGTATCAAATATGCAACCAGTGGCATCAGTCTTTGCTCTGGATTCTAAAGCAGCTGCTCTGCCCTTAATGGATGAAATCTACTGCTGGACACCCTGGGCTTCAGATGACCCCAGCAGCTTATTATTTTACAGTCTAGTCCTTGGTATCCCCATCACAGGGCTGGACCCGGAGACTGGAAGAGACTTGTTTGCGATATTTGTCACCTTGAAATCATAATAATAGCCGATAGTCATTGAGCCCTAGCCTGTTCCAGGCACTTTTTTAAACTTTTTTTTAAAACTGAAGTTTGTCATTTATGCATGAACATACATAAACAATAACTGTATAGTAAAATGTATGAATTTAAAAAACAAAATGCAGATCCCATACATCTCCCCGCTATCAACATGTTGCATTTTTTTAAAAAACATTTTTACAGACTATGATAGGGCATTGTCTAAATAGTACCATTAACTATAGTCCATATCTTACATTTGGTGTATTTTCCCCCAACCCACTCAATTATTAACACCCTATATTAGTTTTACATATTTGTTATCATTCATGAGAGAACATTCTCATATTCTGTTAACCACAGTACATTGTATGCCACTGGGTCCCTATTTTATACAGTCCCATGCTTAGTCCAATCCATTCAAAGTGGACACTCAGTGGCTCATCACAGAGTTGTGCTATCATCACCTTAGTCAACTTTAGAACATCTTCATTACCCCAAAAGGAAAACGCCCATACCCCCTTACACCCCCCTGTTGTAGTCCCTTAATATTGGAATAATATCTTCTTGCCATTGCTGCAAAATATTACAATATTACTGTTAACTGTCATTCATAAGTTACATTAGATGTAGTTTTCCTGTATATCACCATATTCTTAACACTTTGTGAAAGAAGAGTATTCTTGTATTTGTACTGTTAACCACAGTCTTTACCCACCACCAAAATCGCTATTATACATTCCCTAGATTATTCTCTACTTTCTTTCAACTGACATTTACATCCATAGACTACCCTCTTTCAGCCACAATCACATCTTATCAAGTAATCTAATCAAAGGACCAGCAACTGAATCTAATGCAATCAAAGGATCCCATACCCACAGAAAAGGGTTAGTTCAAGGACATAATCTTTTTCTGGGATTCACAAAATTCACACAGTCACAATGGGTATTATGGCTTCAGGTCTAGCCAGTAAGTTTTTCTCCCTCGGGGATTCCCCTTCACTCTTGTTCATGTTTATAAAGCGCTTACCAGGAGCAAAAGAATCTGGAAGGTGCATAGACGGAGTCAAGCAGAGCACCTCCCTGGACCTAATGGCAAAATATGTGTTATAAAGAACTATGATGCCAACCTAAAAGTAAGTGCCCTAGAAAGGGACTTAGGAGGAGAGAGAGGTTTTTTGTTTGGTTTGGTTTTTGTTTTTTTGTGGTTGAAGTGAAAAGAAAGACAGTGGACTTTGAATGCAGTTAATTATAAACTGGGGCCTGTTTATAATAGGGTGCAGATTTGTAGAAATATTAGGTTGAAGATATGTCATTGCTTATATTCAACCATACTGACCTACAAAAATAGCAATTTCACAGGGTTCAGCTTATCAGGGAGGGGTGATCCTGGCAGAGGGACAAGCTCATGCAGACGCACGAGAGACTCCGTGGGCACTGGCTGGCTAGCACGGCTGTGGGAGGGCTGTGGGTTCCACTTGCCATTGGGTGTCAGCCATGGCGTGCTAACTGCATAAGTATCGTTTTGGGGCAATTCTTGTCACCAAAGGACTTCCTTATCTAGAGCAGGGAGCTGGAGACTGATGGTTCCCCCAACAGGAGCAGCTCGGGTGACTCAGTACCAGGGATTGAGCTCAGGACCTCGTACACGTAGAGGAGGTGCTCAACCACCAAGCTACACCTGCTCCCCTGCTAGGCAGGTTTTAAATGACAAGTTTGAACAGGTGATCAGAAGACAGGTGGGGACAAAGGCTCATTAGAGCTGACAGCCTCGCAGCTTCAGGGACTGTGGGAACGTTACTGCATTGAAAAGATCAAGGCTGATCCCTGGGCCTCAGAGACACACAAGCCCTTTCTAAAGACACCAGTCATGGGGAAGGAGTAAGAACTCCTATGCCAACGCTTTCTAGAGCAAGTCAGAGTAACTTTCAAATCAAAGAACAGTCTTCGCATGTAGGCAATGTTTGAAGACTCTCAGGTCTGACATCTGCTTTGGGAAGCACCCGGAGAGCAACCACCCTGACGTTCTCATCTTTGAATCCCCCACAGTCTGAACAGAGAATACAGGTCAGCCTTGTACACTTGTCAGTTGAGTTGACCTGACCTGGGAAGCAACAGTCAATCTTGATAGCAATATTTTAATTTAATCTTTTTTTTTAAAGATTTACTTTTTATTTATTTATTACACATCCCTCCCTTTCTGCTTGTTCTTGCTGTGTTCATCTCTGCATTCTTCTGTGTCCGCTTGTCTCCCCCCACTGCAGTGACCCGCCGATCAGCTCACCGTGTGGCGGCCTTTGCCTGCTCGCAGGGGCTTGCCCTGCCCGCGGCGGCTTGCCTTCTCAAGGTGGTCTGCCCACGTGAGGAGGCCCCGGGAACTGAACCATGTGGTAAACCGGCACCCTACCAATTGGGCTACAGCCGGCCCCTTAATTTAATCTTAATAGCCATAATGTAGGGATTTTAAAAAATGAGTGTGCATGCTACACATCATTTTTGTTGATTCTGTTTAACTCTTCTTGTAGACAGCCAGGTGAAAAATCTTATCAGCCTATTGGAAAAATTATTGGGAATTATGAGAACTTTGCCATTAAACTAACATCCTGCGAATTGCTTGAGAGCTCTACAAAACAGAATGCCTCTACCTAAGTGTTCCCAGTCAGTGTGATTAGAAAAGAGCTCTTCACACACAAAAATAACTAATAAGACACAAAGAAACAGATTACTTACATTTTCTTTGCTGAGCCTCTGTATCCCCAGAAGTTTGTCACTGAGTGACAATGGAATGTGTTGAATAAATAAAGTTGCTGAATTGCCCTATTACTGGGTTTCTGGGCATCTAGAAAATATTATGAAAATAGCAGTGACAGCAATAACAGCAGCAATTATTCTTTGAAATTAAGACCAGGAAGAAACGTTACTACAATAAATCTCTTTGGCCTGTTCATATTATGTTAAGAAATACTATCAGGCTAGTAGCCTTGGTTAAATGAGCAAATTCATAGTTGATGAAAGTGTTGAAATGAATACAAATGACAACTGCACGTCCTTTCGAGGGGCACTGCCTGTTGACGGACTAGTATAACATGGTATGCATAGATTTATGTGCTTTGCTGAGCATTCTGCAAAGGTCCACCCATATTTCTTCCTTTCCTCAACACTGTTCTGTTAGATGGTGTGTTAGTCAGCCAAAGGGGTGCTGATGCAAAATACCAGAAGTCTGTTGCCTTTTGTTAAGGGTATTTATTTGGGGTAGAAGCTTACAGTTACAAGGCCATAAAGCATAAGTTACTTCCTTCACCAAAGTCTATTGCCATGTGTTAGAGCAAGATAGCTGCCCATGTCTGCAAAGGTTCAGGCTTCCTGGGTTCCTCTCTTCCTGGGACTCGATTCTCTCTGGGCTCAGCTTCTCTGCTCTTTCTCAAATTTACTTCCCGGGCTCCAGCTCAAAAACTCCAACTAACTCATCTGCCAAGGGGCAGGGACTCAACATCCTACTGACATGGCCTAATCAAAGCCTTAATCATGATTTAATCAAGTAAGGGTGAAACCTCTGAATCCAATACAATCTAAGGTGTCCAGAGGAAAAGACCAATTTACAAACCTAATCCAATAACTATTTTTGGAATTCATAAATAATACCAAACTGCTACGGATGGAAATCCTGACTTCTAAATTACTCCAATAAAATTGAAAACTGAATATGTTTAACTCCTGTGAAATTTGAATTTATGGTCAATGTGCCAGCTTTGAGAAAGCAGTTGGTTCACGGAAGCTCTGCTACTTTGTTCCTTGTAATAAACTATCATGAGCATGGATGATCTGCTCCAAAATGGCATTCATGCATGAAGAGTTCATTCATTTTCAGCCCATGGTGAATCCACCAAATGGTTGACAGATTCTAGTGTTGCTTCAGAATATTCTAGGACCATTGTAGGTAAATCTAGAGAGTCTTAAATTCATGTTTAGTGAACTGAAAAGTAGAATTTATGATTCCATACTCCATATTTTCATTTTCCATGAGTATGTGATGAAGAAACATTTATAAAATAGTTTATGAATATATATTTTGGACAGTTTGCTTTTACTTTGTGTGTTTTTAAATAGTATGTTAAGGTATGATTTCCATAATCCTATTTACTAAAACTAGTACCTACTTTAAGTCAATGTATATCCAGCCCTTGGAACCAGTCCAGTTCTTGTTCTGGAAAGAGTACCTTCTTCTCAATCATATATTTCTTGCCCGCCTTGCAAGAGTGCCCATTCTCCTACCCCAAGTGTGAGTATGTTTATTTCATCATTGCATTCCTTTTCCATGTCAAAATAGAATAGAAAAACATAGCATTTTAAAGATAATTATTTGCCCTGTGACTGTAGGATACTAATGCCAAACTGAGAATGGATTTTTCAAAACAATGAGTTGTACAATGTGTATAATTCTATTCTATCACATATATTTTGTAATAGAATAAGGTTCCTAATGCCAGTATTTGCTCTCAACTTTGTTTGGAGTTATACTATAATAAAAAGGGTAATTCCAATAGCATTGTTCAGATAATAGGTTTATTAATCTGAGGAAGAATTTGGTTTTAGAGTACCTAACGATCACAAAAATCATGAACCAATTTTAAAGGTGCTTGGATCATCTCTAAGTAGAGTTTTGTAGCTGTTCAACAGCCTTTCCCTCACCTCTCAAATTGATTAATACATAAAACAAAACTGGAAAACCAATGGGAATTCGTATCTATAAAAAGAGTCAATGGTATATTCTGCCTTTATCCCAATGGTTCTCAAAATTGAGAGCATATCAGAATGACCTGGAGGGCTTGTTAAAGACAAATTGCTCTCCTCCTCCCCAGAGTTTATGATTCATTTGGTCTCAGTGGGGCCCAAGAATTTGTATTTCTACTAGTTGCCAGGTGACACTGGTAACTGCGAGTGTGGGGACCACCCTTCAAGAACCACAGCTCTGCCCTATTAGCTGGTTTTAAAATAATAACTAATATTTAGTGAGTGTTTTCTATGTACCAAGGGCTCGTCCCGATGACACTTTTCACACTTTTCGTTCCGAATTGCGTTTAATTCTCACAACAAGCTTTTGAGGTAGGTTCTGTTTTCAGTCCTGCTTTACATTCAAGCACTTTACTAAATCACCCAAGGTGATAGTGGCAGACCCGGGGTTTGAGCCGCGTAGTGCAGAGCCAGAGCTCAGGCTTGCACTAGGAAAACATGATTTTTAAGTCACTCCTCTTCTATATTGACTCATTCTATCACTTTGCCTCAGCTCGTTTTCCATACTTCATCATTTCCATCTTTTTGAGATATGCCAAGCACGGAAATACCGTGCTTTTGGTAATATTTAATAAGATGCAGTAATCCTTTTAGTTTTCCTTCAGTCTATAAATTATCAAGGCAGAAACAAGAAGAAAAGCTGCTGCTTACAAGATTGCACTTGTAAAATTACTCAAGTTATAACAAACATTATATAGATACCAGGGCAGGAAATTTTATGTTCAGCCTGATGCTTCTTATGGGAAAAAAAAAATTACATGTAGAAAACAAACAAAGTGGTAAGAAAATATACCCTAATGCAAACATACACGAGAGATTGCTGTATATTATTTGGGGGTATTTTGAAAGACATTTTATACTACATTGCCAGTTGTTTCTTCAACAAGAAGTAGAGGCAGCATAGTTGAGTAGAATGAGAAAGTGAGTATTTTTTTAGAGTTCCTTTTACATTTTAGATTAGCACAGATTCATTCATGCTCCATAAGAATTAGAAGGAGTTTTGGGTTTTTCCCACGGAATGAACCCTCTGTCTAGAACAAAAGTGAAGGCAGTAAGAGTACCTTGTACAAAAAGTCTTAGAGGAAAAGTGCTAGCTTATGTGTGTCTTACAATAGTTAGTGCACAAACAGTTCCCCACACTCAATTCCTTTTATTCTGATAATAGCCCTATAAAGAGGAGGACAGAACTGGGAGCATCTCTTCCATTTTCAGACCAGGAACCTGAGATTCCAAGTTAAAATGGATGTCGCTGCACCCGTTGGCAGAGAATCAGCCCTGGGAGAATCAGGGGTCTCCATGACCTCTCCCCGCCAGTTCTCTACCCCACCCCACTATTCCCCACATTTCCCTCTGAGACCCTGTGACGTTAGTGCCTACAACAAGCTGTGGCAACCATGGGAGTCAGCAGTTATTTGCAACAACCTTGGGGTTTTCAATTTTTCCACAAGATGTTCCTCCTCCTCAAATTACTAAAGAAGGTGAAATGGTTTACCAAGAGTAAAGCAACATAAAAATGGAGGGGGGCAAGTAAGCTGTTCTAAGTTTTCTACCCTTTGGAAAGAAAAGCATGGTGTTGTTTTGTGTTTTTTTGGTGGAGGAAGGAAGAAGTGTTTGCATGAGCTGAGCTTGTAAAATCCGTATTGTACAGAAGTTGCTGGCTGGGAATGTGTTTCAGACTTGCAAGAATGTGATTGCGGGAAGCCCCCCGTAGAAATATGCAGGAGGGCAAATGGCTAAGCCCTGGCTTCTCAAAGTGGACTTCCACACCCAAGAACATCAACATCACCTGGGAACTTCCCAGACACGCAGACCTTAATGCCCACCCCAGAACTCTCAGATCAGAATCTATATTTTTAGTAAGTCCCAAGGTAATCTGAACACACGTTAGGGTTCCAGAAAAGTTGTCCTATGTGTTTGTTTCCTATGAAATATGTTTATATTACTTATAGTAAAAGTCTTGCATTTGATCTAAGAATTAATGTAAACTTAATGTTTTGGGAAAGGATGGGTAACCCCTTAGGGATCCGAGCTCTCCTTGACTCTTCTTCATCCTGAGTCTCTTTGTGAGCTTGCTTTTCCGCCTTTCCACTTCTCAGCCTCCTGGGGCTGCCACTTCACTTGAACAGATTGGCTGTTGTTCAGTTTCCCCTAATTGCTTTATCATTTCATAAAGAGGCATTAATTGCCAACATAATTTTCCCTTTTTCTCTGAATTGCACACACCTTTAATGCAAAGTGACTACTTCAAACTCTTTAAATTCTCTTCCATTTTTTTCTGGGTTTTTCTTTCTCCTCCCACCCTTTCCGTCTACCCCCCCCCCCCCACTGCAGAAACAATAGGCAAATCATCCTTGGTGGCTGTAGGACTTCTTTTGCTACAACTTCCAATTCTCCCTTGATACTGTAAAAATGTATTCCTTGAAATATTGTGTAAAGTTCATTTCCAGGCTTTCTCTCTCTGTCT
>PVKH010047500.1:0-10290 GCA_004027955.1 Chaetophractus vellerosus | reverse complement strand
GGGGGTGGGGGGGTGGGGAGAGAATGTAATATGCTGGCATTCCTCTCAGTCGCCGGTAGGGGACCCATCCTTGGCCCAGCATCAGGCTGGGTTCCTGGCAGGATGGCAATGGAGGGGTCAGCCCTGTGGGAGCACAGGATAGCTGTGGCCATTTCTAGATCAGTAGCCCAAGGGCAACCAAGAAAGGTACATCAGTCATAGGAAAGGCAAGTAATGAGATACAGCTCCACACCTCTTAGAATGCCTAAAATTAAAAAGACTGGCCTTCCAAGTGTTGAGAGGAAGTGGAAAATGGAATTTTCATATACTTCTGGTGGGAATGTAACATGGTACAACTACTTTGGAAAATAGTTTGGCAGTTTCTTTAAAAGGTTAAACATAAATCTTCTTTGTGATCAAAGCATTCCACTCCTAGGTCTTTACTCAAGACAAATAAAAGCATGTCGTGTTCGTTGTGGTATTTGGAATACCCCAAACTGGGAAACAACTCAAATATATATCAACTTGTGGATGAATTATAAAATGGTATATCCATCCAATGGAAGCCTCTTCAGCAATAAAAAGAAATAAAACATTGATCCATGCAATACATAGATGGACTGTAACATCATTATGCTGAATGAAAGAAGTCAGGCAGGAAAAGATTACCTATTACGTGATTCCATTTATATAAAGTTCAAGAAAGTGCCACCAATGCTTGCCAGGGGATTTAAGGGAAGAGAAGTGTGGATTCCTAAGGGGCATGAGGAAACTTTCAGGAACGATGGATACGCACAGTTTATGGCTTATGTTGATGTTTTCAAAGGTGTATACATAGACCAAACTTATCAAATTCCACACTTTAAAATACGGCAACTTTTTCGTATTTCAACTATTCCTTTAAAAAGCTATTAACATAAAGGTAGGGAATGAGGAGTTAATGCTCAAATTGCACAGCGCTTCTATTTGGGTTGATTGTAAAGCTTTGGCAGTGAATGGTAATGACGGCAGTGCCACATCGTGGATGTAACTAACAGCACTGAATTATACATGTGAATGTGGGTAAAAGGGGGACATTTTAGGTTGTGTATATGTTACTAGAATAAAAATAAAAAAAAAACCATGACTGTACAATGCAAATAGTGAACTGTATTGTAAACGGTGGACTATAGTTTACAGTGCAATTATTAAAACGTTCCTTCATGAACTGTAACAAATGTACCTCACTCATGCAAGGTGATTAATAATGGAGTGGTATATGGGAACTCTGTATTTTATGTATGATTTTCCTGCAAACCTACAACTTCCCTAATAAAAAGAAAAAAAATTTTTTAAAAAGGAATGCAACAGAAAAAAATAGGCAAAAATTAATTTTGGGGGGAGTAGTACCTGGAAGGAGACATGAGGAAGCCTTCTGGTTTGATAGAAATCTCCCAGCTTAGAAAGTGTAAACTACAATGTGAACTATGGTCCATGCTCAGTGGCAATGCCTCAGGATGCGTTTCTCAATTGCAATGAATGTGCCACACTAATGAAGGATGTTGTTTATGTGGGGGGGGGGGGTGAGAAGTGTGGGGAGCGGGGCATATGGGAATCCCTATATTTTTTGTGTAACATTTATGTAATCTAAGTATCTTAAAAAAAATAAAAAATAAAAATAAAAAAAAGAAATCTCCCAGCTTGATATGTATGTATACATAAAAAAATCATTAAGGTTTATACTTAAGAGTTGTGCAATTCCTGTATTTAAGTTACAAATTAATATTAAAAGTTTTAAAAAGGACCTAAAGTAGTAAGTATAGAGTAGAGAACCTAGAACTATGACTGACTTTCAAGGAGATACTCATAAAGAACAGAAAAGACGGAGCAGAATATGCAAGACTGTAGAAAATTAAGAGAGCGCATGGCAGGTGCGTTTTATTCTAGCCACTTAAATGAGTCCATCATGGCCACATACAAGCCTGGCACTGCTGTCCACACCACATTAAAGGAATTTCTGCAGGACACATTTTGCTTGCCTTCCCTCACTAGTGTCAGGTTTTCTTATCTCTTAGCCTCCACTTCTCTCTGGCCAATCCTGTTTGTTCGAACATTAGGTTTTACCTTTTCTCCCTTGGCTTTATTCTGTGGTGCAGCGTCTCTCTTTCCTGAATGCAATTCTGGTTTTTGTCTTCTGAGTTTATGCATTAAAACCGGGTGAGGGGTCCCTTTCCATGCCTGCCCTGTCACTGTATGTCATGCCCTGAATGAGCGAGAGGCATCTCTAACCCGCCACCAACCGACCACTGTGTGGGATAGCAAGGAAGGCCAAGGGGAACAGGGACAAGACTGAAAACCCAGAGAATAAGAAACAGCTGAATGGCTAGGGCTAAAGATCATCTGAAGAAAAGTTACTAGATTTGGCCCAGGGCATCAGAGTAATCTAGAAAAGACCAGCAACACAAAAGGCTAGATTGAAATTTCAAAGAGGGAGGATGGTGAGTGGACAGAAATATTCAATAGAATCGTGTAAGAAAGCCATGCATTTTGGAAATATTTATAAAGGAAGTAGAATTAAGTGCAGGATTTTTATTTTAACATGTGCAAGTCATGGATAAGATGAAGAGAACCTTTGGGAAGAAGGACTTAGAATAATTTTTCCTCTAAGTCCACAGGGAAGGTGTGGGCAAAGGAAGGGCACTTATGCCTCATTTCAACCCACTCAATTTAACTTCTGGCATAAAATGAAGAGAAACAATTTGTGTCTTCCACCCGTGTTTTTACTCTACAGGTCTGTGGTGTGTGTGGGGAGGGGTGGTGGTGGCAGGTCCAGGTTGGCATTGTTGCCATGGAACCTGAAAGAGAGGAAGGTGGTGACAAGGGTTGGAGTTTAAAAAGCTGCCAGAGAACAAGCCAGTGTTCTGAAAATCCAGAGTGCGAATCAGATGACTAGGATTTTGTGGTTCAAAGCAGTTGACCTATCAGTAGAGACAGAATGAGCTGGAAGGTCAAGGCACACAGTACTAGAATTTTAGATGCTCACTGAGAGAAAAATTCCCAACACTGAGCAATGTTGGAGGGCCTTGATAACCTGTGTTCTGACTTTTAAACTTTGTGTTGAGTGGCTCACGTGGAGCCCACAGGTGTGGGGGAGGCAATGCCTGCCAAAGGGAGAGTGAAGTATTATGAAAAGTTGTTACATTATTTCATACATTTCATTCTTGGTTACCTTCCAATCTAAATTATCAGCTTGCCAAAGATGGATAAAATGATATAATGTGACAAAGCTTTAAAATTTCTAAGGTTAACGAGTCATCACACACATTACTTCAGGCAGATGTGAAGTGGCTCTTTCCAAAGCTAAGACTCCAATTCAAAATCAGTGATTCTTATGTACACACACACACACATTTATCTACACATACATTATGTATATCTATCATGCCGGTGAGTCTAATAATTCCTATACCCTAAAATACAGACAAATAGAACCCGTGGGAGAGGCAAAAAGGGAAGTGAAAGGATCTGTATTCTAGTTGAGGTAGTTTGTCTCCAAAAATTCACTCCCCCACCCTGGCAAAAACCAGAACTGCCTGTATTTAGTTCTTTGCTCCTTTGTGCAATCCCCTCTCCTTGAGTCTTGGTTGGTCTTGTGATTCACTTTTGATCAACAGAATATGGCAGAAATAATCTTCTAATGCTAAGCCATAAGAAATCTTGTAGCTGGGACCTGGGTCTTTTGAAACTCTCACCTTTGAGAGGTTTCCTCTCAGAACCCAGCCACCAAGCCATGTGCATAGGGCTCAGGTAGATGCCCCAGGCAACTATCCCAGCTGAGCTCCCAGAAGACAGCCAGCCTCAGGTGCCAGGCACCTGAATGAGCCAGCTCAGAAATTCCAGTCTAGTCTTATC
The DNA here is from genome assembly GCA_004027955.1 of Chaetophractus vellerosus. Lineage (NCBI taxonomy): Eukaryota > Metazoa > Chordata > Mammalia > Cingulata > Chlamyphoridae > Chaetophractus > Chaetophractus vellerosus. The sequence goes on along the minus strand of PVKH010047500.1, from coordinate 6,420 downwards.
GCCACATGACACCATCACCAGAAGAAGTGCCCCACTGATCCCAGGCAACCCATAGAATGGTGAGAGATAATAAAATGTTTTTCTTTAATCCACTAACAGTTTTCCTTAAATGGTTTGTTTTGCAAGAATAGATAACCAAATGATTTCTCTCTTAATGTGAATGTGCACAATTAGATATTGCTGTGTAACAAGCATCCCCAAAACTCAATGATTTAAAACAGGAAATTGTCAACCTTTTTCTTAAATGCTCAGATAGTAAATATTTTAGTCTTTGTGGATTATACTGCCTCTGTCCCTGTCCAAAGTTCTGCCATTGTAGCATGAAAGCAGCCACTAAAAAAAAAAAATACATAAACAAGTGTGCATGGCTGTGTTTCAAAAACACTTCATTTACTAAAACTGGCCACTGGCAATATGGGCCATAGTTTGTTGACCCCTCTTTTTAAAAAAAAAAAAATAAACACTTATTGATGACTAGTTCTATAGGTCAAATGAGTGGTTCTGTTCATCTGAGCCAGGTTTAGCTGATATCAGCTTGGCTCTTCCATGTACCGGTCATCAGCTGGTTAGCAGGGGGCTGGGTGGTCCATGATAGCCTCATTGATGTTTTTCTGGCTGTAGGCTAGAATGACAGGGTTGATTGGGCCACATGTCTCTTATTATCCATCAGGCTAGCTCAGGTTTGTTCACATAGTGGTGGCAGAAGTCCAAGAAAATAAAGAAAATAAAAACCAAGACAGAGATCTTTTGAAGCCTAGGCTCAAAGTGGCACATTTTCACTTCTACAATATTCTATTTGCTGAAGTAAGTCACAAGATCAGTTCAAATTCAAAGGATTGAGAAATAGACTCAACCTCTTGGCGGAGGAGCTGTACAGTCGCAATGCCAAGGGCATGGTTACAGAGAGGAGTAAAGAATTGTGGCCTTTTTTTGCAAATCATGAGACTATGAAACTGTGATTCTAAAAGCTAGGATCCTACATGGGAATTATTCCAATCCCTTTATTTTACAAATGGAGAAAATGAAACTCAAGGAAAGGAAATGACTCACCCAAGTCACTCCAGCTGGGCAGGGCAGCCATGGAGACGGAAGAACAACTGACTAATCGTGTGTGCACCTAGAAGGTGGTGGTTTTCCTGACCCTTCAGAATGCCCATATGGGATCTTCAGGGATTCCTAACCCAACTGCAAGAAGTTTCCCTTCTACAAACAATCCCAGTCAGGTGCCCTCCATCCCCAAGTCTCCAATTCCAGTAAAGGCAAACCTAGAATAAGAAATATTTATCATTTACTCAGATCCCTTAAACTCTCCAATTATACCCAGAAATTCCTTCCCTTTTATACTCTATGAATCTTAATTCCTAATTTAGCATATCTTCAGCCTCGAATGTCTCCAGACATCTGCATCACTTGGTCACATGCCATGAGTATGGAGTAGCCTGGTGGTGATGGATCCAGTGAGAATGAGTCTTACCCAAACATTTGAGCCAAAGACTTGCTGTAAACGTACTTGGAATGAGGAGGCTACAGGCTACAAATTACTCACCAGCTGCCAAAGTATGGGCAACATCCCTACTAGTTAGTTCATAATCCATAGGGACTTAGAATATTGGAACTGAAACCTTCCCTTCCATCTTCAATTGCTAGGCTATTGGAAAAACAGCAGAATTATCTTGTCCACCCTGATTTAATGGCTTCCCGTAAGGATACAGCCCTATATTAAGTTCAATCTCCTATTCACAGTTTAATGGCTTATAAAATTTTCCACCCTGCTGTACCCTATGGACAGGACTGACTTAAGCCAAAACATTTGTAAGAAGAAGCCGGGTCCCCGACTTCAGGAACTTATATTACAATTTGTCCTAGGATCTAGACTATACTTGACTGCATTTCATTAAGTTAATCAGTTGTTCTGATGTTTGGTTTATGTTTTCAGGGCTCAAAAATAACTGTAAAATCTCTGTGTGGCTTACCTGTAAAGCAGCATTTTAGTATTTGTGTGTCTACATCAAGCAACTCTTAGGCAATTCAAAATTTATAGTTAACCCTAAATCCAATCCTTAATCCAATATTAGGCACCAAACAATCTCCTAAATGTAACCCGAAACTAATTCTTATGCCATGTCTTTAGACTGAGCTATGAAGCTCCAGCATGTAATTTTCTGAAATCAGCTTCACTCGTGCATTTCTGCAATTCACCCTTCTTTATGGTTTCAATGGCATCACCATTTACCATCAGTTCTGTCCAGCCACAAACAAATTGCCAATGTATATGGAGTCCTCGTCCTCACATTTCAGCAGTCAGATTTGTTTTTTCGTTTCCTCTGTCCCCTCTTGCATGAACCTCTTATCTAGGCAATATTGTGCCGCTGCTCAGGGAATTCCTTAAAATGTCTTCTCTCACCATCGCTGCCTGGCAGACTCACTCACTCTGCAGTGGCATGTGCTTTTCTCTGACCAAATCTGATCTCTTCATTTTTAAAACTTTTTATGCCTCTGTTGTGATCGTTAGGTCCTGTTTTGTCTAACTAGTACTTATTGGTTTGTACTGTTGTGCCCCCTGTCCTCACAGGATCCCGGTTTCCTTCTAACTTAAGACGTACCTTTAGCATACCTGACTTTTGTAAAACTACACATAGACATTTCACTTTCTAAGACAAGAACTGCAAAGGGCCCCACTATAAAATCTAACACTCGCTGTTGATATAGCAGCAGTTGTACCAAACATGGCAGTAAAAGTCTCCTGGGTAAGTAGAACCCACATTTCCACAATCTTGTAGGAAGTGTGAAGGCAATATTGTTAATGGCCTCCCCAGGGTTTTGGCTCTTGCTATGATGCTTTCCATGATTTCATCATGGTTTAAGGGTAGTGAAATATCTCAATTTAGGATTCAAGACATGAAATAAAAATTAAGTGTTCCTTAGTCATCTCTTCCAAAGCCTGGTTTGGTTATTAAAGTCCACAAATTTCTTTAACTTGCAACCCGATTACAAGATTGCATCAAAATTCATTCCTAAGCAAAGTGGTATTGCCATGTGACCTGCTATACTGTTTTTAAGTAACTCCTTGCACAGAAATTTCTAGTATTCTATACAATATTTTACACTTCTTCTCTTCATTATAATTTTGGCCTCTTTCCTCTTTAGAAAAGATATTTCTTTTGCAACCACATTCTACAATTTTCCTTGAAATTCTGAAAATTTCTTGTGTGCAGAGACGAGAAGGGGGAAATTCAGCAGCTGCATAGTATCCTCAAACTGGGTACATTGTAATTACAGTACGTGACTTTAAGAGCCAGGGCAGCAATATTGGAATAAAATTTGTGTATGGATTTGTGTGTGTGACTGATGTTTGCATTTCTTCACTTTATTTTAGAATGGTGACTTTGAAATGAAGTTTGCTGGTCTGATCACCACATGAATTAAGTACCTTTGTTCTATTCCACGATAGCTTTCATTTATGAAGTGCCTTCTCTAGGCCAGTGAGTGTGCCATGGTCTGTTTACATGTATCTCAAAATCTGGTCCCCTCCCAGTATTTCCTCTCTCAGGGAGCGGTACTACCATCTGTCTGATCAGGCAAACAAGACACGTACTTGTTGCCACAGCTCTCACATCCCTTCAGTCCAATCACGTCCTGTTCTGTGAAGTTTACCATTTAACCTGTGGAATCGTCTGTATCTCTCTTGCTTCACTGCTGCTATCCTCCATTTCAAACTGAAATAAGGCCTGACCCAAACTACTGAAGTTACTTTTAACTAGTTTCCCTGCATTTCTCTGGCACTTTTCTATCCACTCTCCACCTGAAATGCCTGCCCAAGGCTTTGCCTATTTTTAAATAGGGTAGTTTGTCTTTTCATTATTGAGTTGCACATTTTTTTCACATGTTCTGCATACTAGTGTCCTTTTCAAAATATTAATGTACAGTCAGTCCCTGGCATGCAATAGGAACTCAATGTTCTTTGCTGAATAGATAAATGGATGAACCCTTTGGAACATGTATTTCCCCAGTTTTGGCAAAAAAAAAAAAAAAAAAAAAAATAGATAATCAGAGAGGTTAAGTTGCTTGCACAAGTTCACCCAACTAATGAATTGCAAAGCTAATGTGAACTATGGTCCATCCTTAATGGCAAAGCCCCAGGATGTGTTTATCAATTGCAATTAATGTGCCACACTGATGAAGGATGTTTATGTGGGAGGGTGTGGGACGTGTGGAAGGTGGGGCGTATGGGAATCCCTTTATTTTTTGTGTAACATTCAGGTAATCTAAGTATCTTAAAAATAAATGAATAAATAAAAGACTATTCCCTTTCACTGCTCTGATTCCCAGTTCATGGCCACAAATATATGCCCTTAAGTTGGTGGAACCATATTGTAAACGGATGCTATTGTTAGCTGTTAGATGAGTAAGGGGGTAGGGAATGTCAAGAGAGTGCAAATTATTGGAGATAGATGCCATCAGTAATAGAAAAGCTGTACAAACTTATACTAAATGTGATTGGGTTAGTAGCAATTTACGCTTCCACACATACATACATACAAAGAAAGATTGTTTCTCTGTTTATAGTGTGTGGTACAAGGCATACCCCATTTTCCTTCATAAAGAATGCTAATATCTATCAAGCATATGTATTCGGATCAGTTATTTTTCATAGTTCAGTGTTTTGATACAGTTTATCTTCAAAAATGCACAAATGTTAAGAGTTCAATAAGATCAGCTTGACAAACGCATGTACCTGTATAACCCACACCAGCAACAAGGCATAGAACTTTCCCATGACTTGCTCAGAAGGCTTCTTCATGCTCCTGGCCAGTCAAGCTCAGCCAGCCCCATGGCAACCATTTTTCTTATTTTTCAATCACAGATTAGTTTCGCCTGTTTGAGAATATCATGTAAAGGAAATCATACAATATGGACTCTTGTGTCTGACTTCTCTCAGCCTAGTGTCTTTGAGATACATCCATATTGCTATATTTATCAGTCATTTGTTCCCTTTTTATAGATGAGCAGTGTTTTAGTTTGCTTTTGCCAAAAGCAGGTACCATGAAATGCATTAACTTTTACTATGGGAATTTATTAGCTTACAGTTTTGAAGCCATGAAAATATCCAAATCTACGCATCATCAAGATGATGCTTTCTTCCTGAAGGGTGGCTGCCAGAAATCCTGGACTCATCTGCCATATAGCAAGGCACATGGAAGCATCTACTGGTCTCTCACTTCTCTTCTGGGTTTCCTTGCTTTCAGCTTCTTGCCTCTGTGGCTTTCTCTCTCTCTTTGAAATTCATGCTCTTAAAAGGACTCCACTAAGAGGGTTAAGACCCACCCTGGGCCAAGGCTAACCCAAAGTAATTTAATCAAAAGGTCCTACTTACAACAGGTTTACACACACAGGAACGGATTAGCTTTAAGAACATGATTTTCTGTAGTACACACAATGCCAAACCATCACACTCCACCCTCCGAACCGTAAAAAGATATGTTCTTTCCATATACAAAATACGTTCATTCTGTCACAATACCCCAAAAGCCTTAAATCATTTCAGTAACATTATTAAGTAAATAGTCTCTTCAAAATCAGTTATAGGTGTGATATATTCTGGGGCACAGTTCCCCTAGAGAGCAAGTTATCTGCTTCCAATATACAAAGGAGGGAAAGGCATAGGAAAAATATTCCCAATCCCATAGGGAGAAACTGGAAGGAAAACAGAGGTCACCAGTCCCAAACAATTCTGAAACCCTGCAGGGCGTACTCCACTAGATCTCAAGGCAGGAGAGTAATCTATGGAATGATGGTTTCTCCTCTAGGCCTGATGGAGCAGCAGCCCAAACCTGTCCAACCACTTGTGCAGTGGCTATACTCTCTCTCAAATGTCTGGGTGGCAGCTGGACTCTAGGATCCAACCTCTGAGAACACTGGGGTGATGGCTAGACTCTCCATAATCTCTGGGACACAAACTCACCCCCTCAGAACAGTAGGGTGGCAGCCAGACCCTCCCCAATCCCTGGGGAATATGCTCCACCCTCTCTGGGGTGGCAGCGCTCTTCTTGAACAATGGGATGGAGGTTCGCCCTCTTCAAGTGCCAGGGCATACTAACCCTTTTCACATACACGAATGGGCTTGCTCTCTTGGCCCTCAGTTTCCATGTTTCTACCTTTGCAGTCATTTTTCCTTCAATCTGACCCTTTTCTGTTCCTTTTAGTTCAGGCTGGCAGAGGTTCCATTCATACAGATTTCACACAAAAAGACTTTTCCATTTCTCCTGTAGTACACAGGGGTCCAAACCATCAGACAAAACAATTGTCCATAAATCTTTTCTGGATAACTGCATTTCCAATCCTGACTTGCGCTGAAATGACTGAGTGGTTCAATGTTCAGTTAAACATTCACATGGAGCACTATTCTCTGGGGAAGATGAG
>PVKH010047499.1:0-10289 GCA_004027955.1 Chaetophractus vellerosus | reverse complement strand
GTCACTATGTTTTGGAATCGGTAAACTGGGTGAGTCAATGTGACTGTAGGAAATGTATTATTACTTGGACTTGAGCCAAGTCATTCTCCTCCCTTCTGTTCAAGTATGAAGAACCACGTTAGCAAGTAACAAATTCAGGAAAAACTGTACACACCGTACGGCTGCAATAGAGTTGGTTTCAAAATAGTGCCTTGAAATTTTATTCATATTCAAATAAAAAAGATATTATAGAATATAAGTAGAGTAAAATTTCCATTCTCTTCATTAAATAAAAGAAAAAGAATCTGTTCAAATATGTGGTTTTATATATAGTTGCCGAAAATCTATAATCAAGTTTTTTTTTCCAGTCAAACACATGCAAACAAGTTACAGGTAAACATATATATTCTAAGTGATGTTTGAGATACTTGACACATTAAAATATATTAGTCTCTTCTTTTCAAACTGGACTTCCTATCTCTTGGGATATACAGTCCTGTATCTTTCCATGTTAGGTAAATGAATGTACTTTTAGTATCAATAAAACATTATCATGGATTAGAATGTAAATATTGCACACACTGCCTATTATCTACAGGTTGTCTAACCAATATGAAATAATTGATTAATCAATCAGTTTTTAAGGTAAAACACCTTGAGATTTTTGCATATTGGGTTATGCTATAGACAACAGGCTCTCATCCTCTTGTCTTTAATAATCTGATAAGAGACATAGTTGGATTTCACTGATTCTTGGTCGTCATCACTCTACTTCCAGAACAATCCGTGTCTGAGAGAGATTCTTTCCCCAAAAAACAACTCCCTAAAATTCATGCACACTGGCCCAATCTTCAAGAGTTCATATACATCACCAAAATTACAAATGGAAATATGATTACATCACAGTAAAATGAATACTTACTTATCATCAATAAATGTAACTGTTTCTCCAAATTGCCTAAGCAAGTGACTAAAAGAAAAAAAAATACAACTCAAGTAAATGCATGAGTTAAAAGAAAGTTTATGACAAGGTGAAGTAAAAGCAAGATTCATTGTTTGCTGTAAGTGAATATGTTTTTTGTGGAAATTCAAGATGGGGCAATTGCTACGAAAATTCTTGCTAGGGTTTGAAAACGGCTGACTTATATAGTGATTACCACGTGCTAGCCCTCTTCCCATTGCTTTCTATACAACTCACTTGATCCTCAGAATATTCCTGTCACGGAAGTACCATCATTGTTCCATTTTACAGAGAAAAGAAGTGAGGTACAAAAAGCAAGAGTAACTTTGTAAAGATTCACAGCTGAGCTGGGATTTAAATCCAGTTCATGTGGGTCCAGAATCTATGTCCTAATCTTTCATATTAATCTTCTCTATAGATCAGCAAGAAAAATCTACTGATCTGAAAACTGTACTGTTGGCGGACCTGTATGTCTCAGACATTTGTTCAGATTAGCTTATGGTTACAGCTTGCATTCAGATTCTTTAAAAATGTGTAAGTTGTGTATTGTATACTTGTATGCTAACTCTTTATTAACTAGAGTGCCACCCAGGCCAATGGCGATTTAGGTGCATCTTCTATGCCCAAGGAAACAGAGACACAAACACGAGTGTATGACCTGACTGCAGTTAAGCATTAGAAATAGGCCCCAAATCCCCTAGAGGTCAATTCAAATTTCCCTATTCATTTTCTCTATGAGCAGTTACCAAAGAGGCCATCAAATCTTCTACCGATATTCCACTGTATGAAGTCCCAGGTTCCATCCCTGGTACCTCCTAAATACAAACAAATGGAAAAACCAACTCTCATTGGGGAGTGGATGCAGCTTAGCGGTTGAGCGCCCGCTTCCCATGTAGGAGGTCCTGGGTTCACTACCTGGTACCTCCAAAAAAAATTACTGTGTTAAATATTAGAAATGAGGGCTGTTAAAAATCTGTAAAAGTGTTTTGCCTACGTGACTAGACAAAGAATATTTTCAGCACATCAGTGTGTAACATACACAGCGCCAGCCCATTCTGCTGTAATTTTCTCAAAGTACTTCGTTTTTTAAAAATTTGGTTCTTGTCTGTATAAACAGTCTTCATTATTTCTAGCTGTCTGATCTCAGGTGGAACTTGTTGTAATATCAAATATGTCAGTTCTGCCTCATGAGCAATCCTGCTGGCTCAAAGATGCCCACCGAGCCACACGTGATAGGGCGTCCCTTCTTCCCACAGTGGCGCCGTCTTATAAAATGGATAGAGGAGCAGGGCTGTTTTATCCATCACTGGGTGCTCCTACAGAGAGCTCTCATATCATCTCTTAGCAGCAACATTTGATCATTCATGCCTTTTAGGATCACTGCTGACTAATTTTTGAGTAAGTCCACATCTGTTCTCAATGAGGCATTTACTAAGGAAAGCATTCAATAAAATTATGTACATGTTTGCTGAAATCTGGCACCATTAATCAACTTCTAAATTGAAAAATAGCAACTAGGAGTTCATATTTTCACTAGATAATATCCATCATTTGTAATAGCCTCAGTTTTTCTTGTGGCTATTTTTGTGTGTCTCTTCCCCACTGCCTAAATATCAAGATGCTGTCTGCAATGGCTCAAATTTCCTTTGCTGATTTGGCTTGATGTTTTGCCTTTTTCCTGTCCTCATAGCATGTTCACTTTAAAGGGTAAACGACCTGGATTCGGAGAGCCTATAAGCACATTGTAACTCTAAGGCAAAGAAAGATTTAGTGCAGATGAACCTCAGAAGGTCTACATAAATCTCTTAAATTAAGAGGACAACACTTACTTTGGAGAATGAAATGCCAAGAAAACACATTTTCTCATGGTATATAGAAATCAGACAGTTTTAAATAATTTATCATAAGTACTAATTATCAAGATATTTCAGTAAAAATTTTTTTCCACTTTAATAAAAATTGCAAATGGCATTCACACCAATACTCAGCTTTACTTTTCACAACTCCAAAGCATCAGACCTTTGCAAATTAACTAACTTTCCACGTCTGAATACGTGGTCACAGTCAAAAATTAATTCTAGAGACAGGGCAAGATGGCAGCAGAATAGGGAGATCCAAGAGTCAGCTTGTCCTACTGCAGGAGGTAATACCCAGAGCTATCTAAATCACCTGTTTTGGGGACTCAGGAGACCAGAAGAGCATCCTGCAGCATCCTTGGAAGAACAGAAGGAGGAGGCTGCCCGTCTGCAGTGAAGATTTCTGAGCAGAGCACTCTACACCAGGGAGGCCAGTGCCCAAGCCCCACTGGCCAGGCAAGACACCTTGAGAGCTATTTCCTGGCTGGAATTGGAAGCTCCATTTCCCAAAAACGGGGAAGGAAGGAATGGTCAGGCACTCACTTCAGCTACTGATTAGTAAATTTGGCTTGATAAAGTACAGACCTAAACACAGCTAAAGTTTGAAACTGTCTAAGCCAGAAAGAGGATGGTAGCCTCTATTTTAACTCTGTTCCCAGCATGAGGGGAAGCAGGGCTGTTTGAAAATCACAGTGATGGTAAGGACCAGCTTCTTTTGACCCAGGTAAGACTTCTGTCCTAGCCTGGGCTCCAGCCCTCCTCCTGGCCGGGAGGAAGCTGAGACCTGCACCTGCCTCTCTGGGCACCTGCTGTCACATTCAGCCCACAGGGACTAGACTGTTACACACACCTGTGGCTCCATCCCTGCCCCTTGCATGGGGATGGGGGGCGTGCTTCAACAGTCCATCTAGGCAACTCCTGTTGGTTTCAGCCTGCAGGACTTAGTTTACTGCCCACACCTGTGTCTTCATCCCTGCCCCAGCAGGGGAGGAAGGTGGGAGGAGATTCATCAGTCTCTCTGGGCAGCTACAGACAGTTCTGGCCTGCATAGCTTGGATCACTGCACATGGCTGCAGCTTTGTCCCCGGCCCTGGCTGGAGAGAAGGTGGGGAAAGTTTAATTGATTCCTGGGCAACACGGATAGCTTCAGCCTCCGTGACTTATAGTACCAACCACAGCCTTGGCTCCTACTTTGCCCCCACAAGGGAGAAAGGGCAAGAAACAGATTAATAATACCTGAAGAAATTCAGATTGGCTAAATATGAGCTATTATAAAGCTCCAAAATAAGTTGAACCATCTAAGAAGGGCTGTAGCAGAAAACTAATCAAATAGAAAACTCTAAACTAAAGAGAAACTGAGCCCAGAATAAATACACCAAGAAAATGAGTTGCCAAGACACCAACAGAATTTTACAAGCCTGTTTACTAAGAAACAGGAAAATATGGCCCAGCTAAAGGAACAAACTAAAACTCCAGATGATATAAAGGAGTTGAGACAATTAATATGAGATGTTCAAACAAATCTTACTAATTCAGTGAGATGCCTAAAGAGATTAAGCATATTAAGAAGACACTGATTGAGCACAAAGAAGAATTTGAAAGCATACATAGAAAAATAGCATATCTTATGGTATTGAAAGGCACAATAAATAAAATTTAAAAATACACTGGAGGCATACAACAGCAGACTTGAAGAGGCAGAAGAAAGGATTGGGGAATTTGAAGACAGGACTTCTGAAAGGGAACAACACAATAAAAGAGAAAGAAAAGGATGGAAAAAATTCAACAGGGTTGGGGAACTATATGACAGCAAGATAGCTGCAAGCATAAGTGTCATGTGTATCACAGAAGGAGAAAAGAAAGGAAAAGGGGCAGAAGAAATATTTGAGGAAATAATAGAAAATTTTCCAACTCTTTTGAAGAACATAGATATATGTGTCCAAGAAGGACAATGTACTCCAATCTGAAAAAATCCAAATAGAACTACTCTGAGATACTAATCAGAATGCCAAATGCAATGATAAAGAGAAAATTCTGAAAGCAGCAAGAGAAAATCAATTCATCACAAACAAGGGATGCCCAATAAGAATTAGTGCTGATTTCTCTTCAGGAACCATGGTGGCAAGAAGGAAGTGGTATGATATAATTAAGATACTACAAGTGAAAAACTTCCAGGCAAGAATCTTATATCTGGCAGTATTGCCTTTCAAAAATGAGGGCAAGTTGAGAATATTCACAGATAAACAGAAACTGAGTTTGTCATCAAGAGGCAGGCTTTGAAGGAAATAAGAAAGGGAATTCTGTGGCCTGGAAAGAAAAGACAGGAGAGAGATGTTCGGAAGAGGTTCTAGAAATGAAGATTATCAGTAAAAGTAATTAAAAGTGTAAAAAAAGTGGTGAAAATAAGATATGACAGATAAAGCCCAAAGGTCAAATTGGGTGAAGTAAGAACCGCCTTTACAGTAATAACATTGAATGTCAATGGACTAAACTCCCCAATCAAAAGACCAGACTGGTGGAATGGATAAGAAAATATGAGCCATGTATAGGCTGTTTACAAGAGACTCACCTTAGACTAAAAGATACAAATAGATTGAAAGTGAAAGTCTTGAAAAATATATTCCACACATGCAGTAACCAAAAAAAAAAAAAAAAAAAGCTGGAGTAGCTGTACTTACATGGGATAAAAGCAAAGCTGTTATTATTAGAGTCAAGGAAGAACGTTATATATTAATAAAATGAACAATCCATCAGGAAGAAATAACAATCATAAGTATATATGCATCTAACCAAGGTGCCCAAATCACACGAGGCAAATACTGGCAAAACTAAAAGGAGAAATAAATGTCTCTACAATAATCATTGAGATTTCAATATACCACTTTCATTATTGGATAGAACATCTGGGCAAAGGATCAATAAGGAAACAGAGAGCTTGAATAATATGATAACTGAATTAAACTGAAAAGATTTATATAGAACATTGCACCTCAAAACAGCAGGATATACATTCTTTTTAAGTGCTTACGGATCTTCCTCCAGGATAGACCACATGTTCAGTCACAAAATGGATCTGGATAAATTTTAAAAGATTGAAACAGTACAAAGCACATTCTCTAATCATAACGGATTTAAGCTGGAAATCAACAGCAGGCAGAAAAAGGGTAAACTAGCAAATATATGGAGATTAAGCAACATACTCTTAAATAATAAGTAGTTCAGAGAAGAAATTGCAAGAGAAATCAGTAAATATCTTGAGACGAATGAAAACGAGAACACAACATATCAAAATCTATGGATGCAGCAAAGGCAGTGCTGAAAGGAAAGTTTATAGTCCTCAATGCTTACGTTAAAAAAGAAGAAAGAACTAAAATCAATGACCTAACTACACAGCTGGAGGAAGTAGAAAAAGAACAGCGAACTATTCCAAAGCAAGCAGAAGGAATGAAATAACAAAGATCAGAGCAGAAATAAACGAAATTGAGAAAAAAAATAGAAAGAATTAACAAAAGTTAGTTCTTTGAGAAGACCAGCAAAATTGACAAACCCTTAGCTAGACTGATAAAGAAAAAAGGAGATACAAATAAATAAAATTAGAAATGAGAGGAGTACTGTACTGCTGACCCCAGAGAAAAAAGAGATCATAAGAGTATACTATGAATAACCGTATGCCAAAAAACTAGACAACGTAGAAGAAATGGACAAATTTCTAGAAATACACAACCTACACTGATCTTAGAAGAAATAGAAGACCTCAACAAATGAATCACAAGTAAAGAGATTGAAAGAGTCATCAAAAACCTCCCCAAAATGAAAAGCCCTGGACCTGATGGTTTCACAGGGGAATTCTACCAATCATTCAAAGAAGATTTAATACCAATCTTACTCAAATTCTTCAAAACAAAAAAATGAACAGGAAAGAATGCTACCAAACTCATTCTATGAAGCCAACATCACCCTAAAACCAAAGCCAGATAACGATATTACTAAAAAAGAAAATTACTGGCCCATTTCCCTAATGAATATAGATGCAAAACTCCTCAACAAAATACTCCCTAATCAAATCCAACAACACATTAAAAGAATAATTCATCACATCAAATGGGTTTTATCCCAGGCATGGAAGAGTGGTTCAACAAGAGAAAATCAATCTGTTTAATACATCACATTAATAAATTGAGGAAGAAAAAAATCACATGATCATCTGGATTGATGCAGAAAAGGCAATTAACAAAATACAGCATCTTTTCTTGGCAAAAAAAAATGCTCCAAAAGATAAGAAATGAAGGAAACTTTCTCAATATGATACATGAAAAACTCACAGCTAGCATGTACTCAATGGTGAAAGACTGAAATCTTTCCTGTTAAGATTGGGAACAAAACAAGGATGCCCACTGTCACCACCGTTGTTCAGTATGGTGCTAGATGTTCAAGCTAGAGCAGTCAGACAAGAAAAAGAAATAAAAGACATCCAAATAGGAAAGGAAGAAGTAAAACTTTTGCTATTCACAAATGATGTGATCTTATACATAAAAAGTCCTGAAAAATCTACAACAAAGCTACCAGAACTAATGAACAAATTCAGCAGAATGGTGGAATACAGGATTACTATGTAAAACTCAGTAGTGTTTCTATACATTAATAATGAACAATCTGAGGAGGAAGTCAGGAAAAAATTCCATTTACAGTAGCAACTAAAAGGATCAAATATTTAGGAATAAACTTAACTAAGGATGTAAAGGACATGTATTCAGAAAATCCCAATGCACTACTAAAAGATATCAAAGATGACCTAAATAAATGGAAGGGCATTCCATGATCATGGATTGGAAAACTAAATATCATTAAGATGTCAATTCTACCCAAACTGATATACAGACTCAACGCAACCTCAATAAAAATTCCAACAGCCTTTTTTAAAGAAAAGGAAGCCAATTATCACATTTATTTTTAAGGGTAAGGGACCCAGAACAGCCAGAAACATCTTAAAAAGGAAGAACGAATTTGGAGGACTTTCACTTCCTCACTTTAAATCATATTACCTAGCTACAGTGGTAAAAACAGCATGGTGCTGGCATAAAGATAGACACATAAACCAATGAAACTGAATTGATGGTTCAGAAACAGACCCTCACATCTATGGTCAAGTGATTTTTGACAAGGCTGTCAAGTCCACCCAATTGAGCCAGAACAGTCTATTTAACAAATGGTGCTGGGAGAACTGGATATCCCTATCCAATAGAACAAAAGAGGTTCCCTATATTGCACCTTATACAAAAATTAACTCAAAATGGATCGAAGACCTAAATACAAAAGTTAGAAACATAAAACATGTAGGGAAACATCTTCAAGTCCTGGTGATAGGTGGTAGTTTCTTAAACCTTACACCCAAAGCACAAGCAATGAAAGAAAAAAACGGATATATGGGACCACCTCAAACTTAAACACTTGTGTGCTTCAAAGGATATTGTCAAGAAGGTGAAAAGGCAGCCCACTCAATGGAAGAAAATGTTTGGAAACCACATATCAGATAAAGGTTTGTTTTCCATGTTATATAAAGAGATTAGACAATTCAACAATAAAGGGGCAAGCAATCCAATTAACAAAAATGGGCAAAAGACTTAAATAGACATTTTTCCAAAGAGGAAATACAAATGGCCAAAAAGCAATGAGAACATGTCCACTGTCACTAGCTATTAGAGAAATGCAAATCAAAACTACTATGAGATATCAGTTCACACCTCATAGAATGGCCATTATTGGAAAAAAAAACAGAAAACTACAAGTGCTGGAGAGGATGTGGAGAAATAGGAGCACCCCCTCACTGTTGGGGGCAAAGTAGAAAGGTGCAGCCTCTGTGGAAGACAGTTCGGCGGCTCCTCAGGAAGCTAAACATAGAACTGCTGTATGATCCAGCAATCCCTCTACAAAGGAAATATCTAGAAGAACTGAAAACAGGCATGAGAACAGACATTTGCACACCAATGTTTGTAGCAGCATTAGTCACAATTGCCAAAAGATGGAAACAACCCAAGTGTCCATCAACTGATGAATAAACACAATGTAGTATAGACATTTGATGGAATGCTATGCTGCTCCCAGAAGAAATGAAATTGGGATGCTTATGACAACATGGATGAACCCTGAGGACATTCTGCTGAGTGAAATAAACCAGACACATGAGGACAAATGTTGTGTGGTCTCACTAATATGAACTACGTACGATGAATAAACACATGCAGTTAAAATCTAGAGAATAGATGCCTAGGAGATAGGATGAGGACTGAGAAGGGGTACTGATGCTTAATGTATGTAGAATTTTTCATTAGCTTGATTGTAAAAGTTTGGATAGAGCTTATCATAACACATTGTAGTGAGTATAGCTAACACTGCTGTTGTAAAACCACAACTATTAGAGTATCCCATGGATTCCGGGGGCAGGAATTTAGACAAGGGCTTATTTATTTATTTATTTAGGTTACATATCCCCCCCCCCTTTCTGCTTGCTCTTGCTGTGTGTCCATTCTTCTGTGTTTTTCTATGTCTGCTTCTTGTCTCCCCCCGTCTTTGCGGCGATGCACCGAGTCGGCCCTCCGCGGAGGCGGCTCGCTCTTTTCGTGGGTGGCTCCATTCTGTTTTCACGGGCGGCTCCGCTCCATGTTTTGCGGGCAGCAGTGCTCCGTGTTTTGCGGACTGCCCGGCTTCTGAGCTTCGCAGGCGGCAGCTCTGTGTTTCACGGGTGACTTTGCCATGCCCGTGGTGGCTCTGCCCTGCCCGTGGCGGCTTTTTGCCTTGCCCACGGCAGCTCTGCCCCGCCCACGGTGGCTTGCCTTTCTCAAGGCCGTCGGCCCACTCGGAGAGGTCCCCAGGAACCGAACCCGGGGCCTCCCATGTGGTATCCCAGCACTCTTATCCACTGAGCTATCTAGCTGGCCCTAGACAAGGGTTTATTTATCTCAACTTTATGGGTATGCACAAGTCCAGGTTCTGCAGGCAGGCTGCAAACCAATGAAAGTCCAATGAAAGGTCCTTGATGAGTTTCTGGGAGAAGCTGGCTGTCCAAAGATGAGCTGGGAAATTCTCTCTGAATGTTGAAATCACCTCTCCTTTTAAGGCATTCGACTGATTGGATAAAAGCGCCATCCTGACTGATGCAGATGTAATCAGCCATCCACGCAGTAAATTCACTGGTGATCGAAGTCCATAAATGCTCTTGTATTACAATTAGCCTAGTGCTTGCTGGACCAAACACCTGGACACAATTACCTGGCTGAGTTGACACATTAGCCTAACCATCACAGCGTGCATTTACCTATATGGATATATATTTTTCTCAGTATAAGCCCCTGTGGTAGAACTCACAGATGGCCCTGATTCTCCACCCCCCACACACATCTACACCACTTGCCAGGTACATTTCAGCTCCCCCATCAAGAGGAGGAGGCTGTTGTCCACCCCTTGAGTCTGAGCTGAGCTTGGGACATGCCTTGGCA
>PVKH010047498.1:0-10289 GCA_004027955.1 Chaetophractus vellerosus | reverse complement strand
TCAGTGTTGATGCAAGTAACTATGAATCTTGTCCTTCAAGGAGTGAAGCCTGGCAGTTCACATGAGTCCTGAGGGGAGGGGGAGGGAGGAATAGAATAGATGGAATAGGGGATGTTTATTGGGCAATGGTAGTGTTCAACATGATCTTGCTATGATGTACACAGGCCATGTTAAATTACATCAAAATTTATAAAAGTGTATGGTCCAAAATGTTAAGCATAATGTAAACCATTGACCATGGTTGGTAGCTATGTTTCAATAATTGTACATCAGCTGTTACAAGTGTACTCTCTACATATAAAATGTTATTAAAAGGGGAATGGGGAAATGGGTGAGGAGGTTGGGTCTATGAGAGTACCCTGTATTCAGTATGTGACTTTTCTGTAACCTAAAACTTCTTTGAAGACAAAATGAAAAAAGTAAGACACTGGGGGAATACACAGAAGAAAATGCCACTGTACATATAGGACAACAGATTTTACAGTAACAAATGGCAAAATGTTAAAAATTTTTAAAATATTTTTCATTAGTTTCTACTATGCCTAAATTTTTTAATTAATTTTTTTGCATTTTATTTCTTATTTTTAAAACTGTTATTATTGTTTCATTGTCTTATTAATTATATTTGGCTATTTTATTGGCTTCATTTTTGAAGAAGTTTTGAATCACAGACAGATTTAAACTGTGGCAGAGGAGGATCATTGGTGCAGGGTATCACTGATGGGGTATACATGGGAGGAAGCTCACCTGGGCATACATATAAGGCATAAAATGTGTTCAAATGTTCATGGGGCATTGTCACGGTGGGTGGAGAGTCACACAATAACTGAGGGAATATCAAATTCCCATTCTGGGGAGCTCTGCCATATTCTCTAATGGAACACCAAGAATCCCCCCATGTACAGGAGCAATGACTCGTGAAGGAGGATGGTCCATTGAAGGGCCCTTGATATTGATGACTGTGCTTATGAACCTTTACTCCTGAAATGGAAACTTAACCTAATATTATAGGGTGCATAAGAGTTGCCTCCTGGGAGCCTCCTTGTTGCTCAAATATGGCCTCTCTTTAAGTCGAACTCAGCGTATATGTATTACCTTCCTCCCAGCATGGGGTATGAGCCTCCCTGGCACCAAGGAATTACAACCAAGCACCAAATAGCAATGCAACTGGAAAAACACCTTGACCAAAAGGGGTAAAGACAAATGATTTTATATGGCTAAGAGACTTTAAAGTGAGTCGGGAGGTCATTCTAGAGGTTACACTTATGCACGTCTCAGCAGGATCTCATTGACAGCCAAAGTAGACACTACCCTAAATATCAGGGCTTCTGATGGTTCTGGAGACATCCAGACACTGTAGTCAGGGCAGATAGCCCAGAAGTTTGTTGCCTTGACAGTGGACCCTACTTTGGAATTTATGCTCCCCAGGGTGACAGAGTTGGACTCAGTTGTGGTTCCTCTATACATGGCCCTTCTGTTCTTCTATTTGAATCTATAATTAGTACTAGAGTTGGTAGGTGTACATCAAGAGACTTAAAACTTTGAGCTGTCCATGTGCCAGCTGGGTCTCGAATCTTAACGGAGTTACAACAACTACTCTCCAGTTAATTGGTCTCATCCAGGACAACTAAGAAGGAGGTGATGATGGACAACTCCCATACCAAAGAACCAAGAGAGTGTACAACTGCAAGCAAAAGAGTCCCACCCATCGGCCCTAATAGATTACAAGTCCCTCTTAATTAGAGGTGGAGTGGACATCACCATCCCTGAGTCCTCAGCATTGAGGAATTAGCTATAAACTAAAGTAGACTTACTGGTATTCTACTATAGACTTATTGTGATTCTAGAAATGGATAAATTATATCATTTCTGTGAAGGCAGTGGCTACTGGAGGTTCTGAGGGCAGTGAGAAGGAAAAACAGCTATAATGCGGGGGCATTTTTGGGACTTGGGAATTGTCCTGAACAACATTGCAATGACAGATACAGGTCATTCTGTATCTTGCCATAACCTACAGAACTGGGTGGGAGAGAGTGTAAACTACAAGGTAAACTTTAATCCATGCTTAGTGGCAATGCTCCAAAATGTGTTCATCAATTGTAACAAATGTACCATATTAATGAAAGATGTCGTTAATGTGGAAAAGTGTGGGATGGGTAGGGAACAGGGCATACAGGAATCCCATATATTTTTATGTAACATTTATGTAATCTAAGTATCTTTTTAAAAATCAAAAATTCTAAAATTTTTAAAAATTAACTCAAAAAATAAAAAAATTAAAAATTAAAAAAATATAAAGAATTCAGTAAGATGGCATGTGTCCAGTGATTAAGATAATGCCTACACATAATAAGTGAACGTGGAAGCTGTTATTATTATTCCAATTAACACAGGGAAATCTCTGAATCCAATTTAAAGTAAATATGGAAAGTAAAAAGAAGAGCTATAGCTTTCTGAAATTTGCTCATTCCATAGCTTAAAATCATTTGGTAGTTTATTCCACTTCTCTGAACTTCTACATTACAATAACTTTGTTCATTGTCATCTAACAATAAACTATATCCCTTTTTGTGCTGTTTTTGAACTTTTGTATGATACTTCAAACTGTTTGGAAGTTAAGAAGAATTGTTTATGAAATGCAGATAGTGCATATGTAATCACCAAAGATTGTGGCTAACTTGTTCAAGAGGATAAGCTATTTTAAGAAGATAAGAGGAAGAACTGAAAAACTTATAGGAAACAAGAAAGTGGGAACAATATTCAATATGTTAGGAAAATTGAGGTGTTTTCTCTCTGCATTCCAGAAGTCACAATTGAATAGGAGGGATTTGACCTTAAAAGCAAGATTCAAGCTTCGTTTTTTAAGAGTTTGGTGAAAAACTACTTCCTGGCCTCTATAAACTCTAAGGGAACAGATTAAACATTCCAACAAGACTACACAACTGTGCATTTTTCTGGGTTGGTTTGGATTGAGGAAAGGGGGTCTCTTCTATGTATACCACATAGCTTCATTCACCACACTTCTGCTGGGACGATGGATTCTCACCCCCTGCCCAATTCCAAAAAAACTCACTTGGGACCAACATTTTTAACTTTGCATATTTGTTTTTTTGTAAGATTCCCCCTCCTAGTTCTGTCCTGAGAGTATAACCACAGGCAAAGCTCTTTACTTTGGGGGAGAAGAAAAACTGAACAATATTGATGATGTTTCATTTGTAATACTTGAAAATTATTTTCGTATTTTTGCATTATTTTGATAGCAGATGTGCTATTTATTTATTTAATATGTATAAGGGGAGCCTGGAAAAGAAAGCTGTATAGTTGGGGTTTAGTTGTTAATTGATTTGGGGCATTTATGCCTTATAACATATCCGTGTTCTGTGTATTTGTCTGAATTAATTACCTGAGATGGAACTATGATAGCTTTCAAACAGGAATTTTTTCAGAAATTTGTATATTTAACAGTTTCCAGACCAATAAAATCCCTAAATCCCTAGTTGAAAAAAAAAACGAAAACCAAAAAAACAAAAACCAGAAAATCACTAATTTTTCTCCCATTTTTTTCAAAACTAAATATAAAACCTCAGTTATTTTACAGTTTGGTTCCTAGTGATCCCCACCTCCTGGTAATAATCCCATTTTGTAATTTCTTCCACATTGTCCTCAGACTGTGTTAAGCAGAACATAAGGCAAAGGTGATGATATTTCACTTCCAAGATTAGGCAATAAAAGCCTGTGACTTCGATCTTGAGCAGCCTGTGGAGACTGCTGCATGCTCAGAACAGAGATCCTGGTCAACAGCCACAGAGAAACTGAGACTTGTCAATAACTGAGTGAGCAGGGCCGTGGGATTCTCTATCTTCATTGTACCTTGAACTCAATGGAACTGAACTACAGCCCAAGCTGACACCTTGACTTCAAGGTCAACTTCATGAACGATCCTGAGTCAGAATTTCTCACCTAAGCTCCGCCCAGATTCCTGACCTTCAGAAACTATGTGAGATAATGTGTGTGTTTTTTTTAAGCTGCTAAGCTTTGAAACGAGTTTTTATGTAGCAATGATGCCTAGATTTTGATAGAATGTGGCCATTTATAATTTTACCTATTTGAATGTCCAATATTTCTGGCTTATTTATTACTTGCTAAAGCAAAATGCTGAGAAAATTTTCATCAGAAATTTGGAATGAATATTTCACTCAGATGTAAGATCTGTGCTTAAGACTGTTGTTTTCTTACGTATAATCAAATCATCGTATCTAGGATATTACCAGAATTGCGTATTATTTTTTTATGTTAGAAGATTTGCTATGTACCTTGAGATATGTTTGGATGTGTAGACTCAAAGTTGGATGCAAATGAAAAGAAAATTGAAATAATTTGCAGTTTTCTCAGAGCTGCCTTTCATCACACAAAATAGACGCTCTAATTATTATATATTTTAACTGTACATAAGATATGACCAAAAATAAATTATATAAAAATACAACTTTTTATAAATTCAGTTAAGTAATTCATATTCTTTTAGTATAACTATAGTTGTTTTCCTAGAGCCTGATATATGATCAGCATTGTGCATATGTTTACAGAAACTAATCTTATAAGAGTTGTACAATAGAGTTGTCATTATACTGAATTCCCAGGTAGGCAGACCAAGAATCAAGGACATTAAACCATTTACATGAGGCTAAGGAGGAAATGGTACAGACTGTTTTCTATTTTTATTTATTTATTTTTGGTTTCCAAAGCCTGTAGCCCTCTGCTTTGTCAGTCTGCATTCATCCCAATAAATTCCATGTTAAAACGAGTTTAGAGTAACTTCATTTGGATGAACCGTCAGAGACTGAGCACAATCTTTTTTTTTTCCTAACATACTCTGTTATATCAATATTATCTTGAGGACATAATGCAAATAATTCAGAGACAAGTCTATGGAGAGAGGGAAAGCATGGAGCCATCTAATATTGCTTGGTGAAAATCATGGCATGCCTATGAAGGGTGGAATCTGCATTTCTCTTGTAAATCATAAACCAGCTCTTCCTCACTCCAAGAATGTCCTAACCTGGATGTGTGATAGTTGAGCTCCTTATTCCCCAGCCCTCTTCTAATCTGCGCCTGCATTGTCATCATACCTTCCTTCCTATATCCCTCTTTGTAGCTGTAATGTAAGTCCATTCAAGACTCCAGCACCTGGCTCACTTTCATTTCCCCCACCATTACTCCCATCACCATGCTTATGAAGGTATTCTTATCTGCTCAGTCCCCATCCCCCTTTTACTCCATCCTGCTTTCCAAACCAACTGACACATCTATACTCTAGACAATGGAACCACCAACAAACCCATCACATCAGAAATTTCAATTTGAAATATTCCGAAATCTTTCCTCCAATCGATGAAACTGAAAGCTTTTTCTTTATCCATTACTCCAACAGATCCTCATTTTCTTGTTTATCCAGTGTAGATATCATGATACTTCACTATAGCCACTCCTTTGAGACCGTTACTGCCACTCTAATTTCCCTCTGTGCTTTCCTGGCAAAGTCCCTAACTTTTCACCTGCCCCCAGGTAAACTGATTGCCATTGGCAAAAAATGAAACAACCATGCTGTCTGAAGTCACTTCAAATTTAGGATCATAACTCTCAATAAGGGTGCCACATTATCAATCCCACTATCCTTCCTCAGAGAATTCAATTTTCACATTCATACAAATAACTATCTTATCTTTACTCACCTCTCTCCAATCTCCAACACTTTCTCCTCCCCTCACTCTGCATGTCAACCAGCTTCCTACTTCCCAGAAAAATATAGATTCCATCAGAAAAGAATGAAAAAGAAGAAAGATGCTTAGATGTTTTCCTTTCAACCATTTTCTCCTTTTGTGCTTCGGATACTAACTCCATTCCTTCTCAAGGACTTAAATCCTGGTTTTATCCTCTCTCTTTCCTGAATCATCAGTTTCTCCTCTATCAGATGATTTCCATTGACATGCAAACACAAATCTTCATACCAGCCATGGGAAAACCAAACAGCAGCAACCACAAAAAAAAGCACCAATCTCCCTTTTCTCTCCAACTCCTTGGTTCTTGAAACATTTTCTCTGGTACATTTCTATGAGTTCATCCTTGTCCATTTTTTATACTACCGCACAGTGTGGTCAGTGCCCCAGGGCTCTGCTCTCTGGCCTCTTCTTCTATCTCCATCCCAGGAAGATGATCTCAGCCTGTCTCAGGGCTTTATCACTTATGTGCTAATGACCCTCAAAAGGCTGACTCCTCCTGGTCCATCCTGTACTGAGGGCCAGGCTCCTATCTAACTCGGATTTACTTCAGGCATGTAAATGTGAACATGGCCAAAACACTTCGCCACACACCCACTTGACCCTAAGACTTTCATTAAAAGGAGAAGTCACCACATGTAGCTATTTAGAGTCTTGATTGCTAACTCCTTCCATAAATCACAACTTCTAACAATCTTTATTCAGTCAAGTTGTCACCTTGAAAATGTAACCTGAGTCCAAACACTTCTCACCTTCTCCACTGCTATAATCTTAGTCCAAAACATCCATTATCTCTCACCTTCCAGAAGATCATAACAGTCCCACACTCTGTACTACATACTCCAGCTGGAGAAGTGATATTTTTAAAACACAAATCAGATCATGTTAGCTCTGTGTTTAAAATTTTCCATTGTAGTTTTACTATAAACAAAATGTAAAATAAATATTTATTCGTCTCCAAACTGTGCTTGTTGTTCTTTCAGCTTGCAATATTCTTCTCCTAAATCTACATTCCTTTCTGAATAACTGAGAGGCTACTAAAATGTGAATTAAATGCCTTATCTAAAGCCATCAGACAGATAATTTGTGGCAGATGCTACATTACAATTCAAATTTCCAAATCCCATCCAACTCCACTATCTCCATTTTAAACCATTCATCTTTCATTTCTCAGTTGAAAACCCAGAATGCTAGCAAGGCAAGCACCTCCTCAGTTTGGACTTTCTTTGAAATTCATTTGTAAGTCATGTATCTGTTTGCTTTGAATCGTCTTTTCTTTAACATTTTATGTTTGGCTTTGAGACCCCTTACTCTGTTTAAGAAAGTAAGCAACAGGAAGAAAAAGAAAACCACTCTCAACAGAACCATACATTTTTGTTTTAGTTAAATGCTCTTGAAGAGTTGCTCTATTACAGGTAAAATAGCAACTATTGTTTTTTCTTTAAGATGGCTTAGTAACTCCTAGAGTTTGCGAAATTTAGAAGTAGTGGCTTTCGTTCAAAGTGCAGCATCTCTATTAGATACTTAACTGCTTGTAACAATTCAGCTGCTGAACGGATCTCATCCCTAATGGCTGTAACAGGAAAACAGCTTGCCTTCGCCAATGCAGGACACAGGCATTAATTGTGATGACTGGGTACACCTTACTGTATTGACACTCTTCTTAGTGTGATTTATTGGGTGCTAATTGCACATTTGTGGTACGCTAATTTCTTTTGGGAAGGATGTTCCATTATAATTCAATGGCATGATTATAATCTCATTTAGTCTATGGGAATGATCGTGTCCCTCCTTCAAAACTGTTGTCTTGGTCCAATATCTTCTCTGTCTACCATCTTTCTGATAATCAATGGAAGAGCGCCTTGGAGAACTGAATGAAGCTGGCATTTAGACTGGGACTTTTCAGATGGTTGAAATTTTAAATCTGTTACATAAATTTAAGTCATACAATTCAAAGATTTAGGTTTTCTAAAGGAACTGTAAGTCAAATTTTATTGAATAATGTCATTTTATAGTAGACAAATGGCAAGTGACATTTGATTTTTCACTTCTCCTTTCATAGATGATTTTATAGAAAAAGCAATAGTGATGGCAAATGACTTAGAAAGCTTTAAATGGAGTTCTGTACTATAAAACTGCTTAGGGTTTCACCCTGAGTGGCTGCAAGCCAAAAGACTTCAGAAAAGGGGAAGGAAGCAGAGTAGGCGAGATTAAGGTAGAAGGAAACTAGAGTCAGACTACAAGGCAAAAGACAATGAGGCCAAGTTTAGGAAAAGAACCAAGCCCATGGTCTTAGTATATTTAAATGCTCTTATGCATTGTTATTAAGTAAAATTAACCACTCCCCAAGGGACAGTGAACATCAGAAAAGCAGGTTTTGAATCTGGATAAAATATATCATCCAATTATTTCCAAATCACTTTAATAGTTTCCTAAAAGCATTCTTGACTTTGCTTCCCACCAAAAGAATGGATTTTAAACTTACTAATTTTGGATAAAGCAATGGAGGATTAATTAAGCAAGGATAATACACAATTTATTCCCAAGATTTGAGTTCATAATGCAGGTGAATTGAGCGACAAGAAACCACCAACAAGATACTGTGATCAGATTTTGGAGGACCTGCAAGGAGAGACAGAAAAGAATCCAAAATGGAAGAATGTGTTGCTATGATCATAGAGTCTCCAAAACATCTTCATGCCTTACTCGAATTTCATGCAGTCAACACACTATTACTGCCTGTGTCCTGGAGTGAAAAGGATTATGACAGTGCATTCTTTTCCTGAGCCAGATTCCTGAGAGATATGGACATAAAATACAACTAAATTTCCTATTACCAAGATTTTCCCCCAGCGCATTATCTTCATTATTTAAGTCATTTGTTCACATGCAGGAACAATTTATCTATATTTAGTTACACTCATTTGCTGGATTCATTTCTGTTTCAGTCCCTAAAATGTCAGAAGTTACTCAGAATAGTCCCCAGCACGATGCCAGGTACAAAGGTCCTTTTTCACATTAATCCTAAGACATACATTTCTTTAGAAAGTTCACAGAAACTTTTCACATGAGGCAAGATGCATACCCTAAAGGGAAAGTGAGCTTTCCTCCTTTACAATGTGTTAGAGGTTGTTTGGTGTAAAGCGTAAGTTTCCATATACATTGAAAATGGGCCTTGTTTACTGGCTGCCAAGAGGCCAGATGTGGCCATGGAGAGTGGTTTGAACTTTCTCCCCTGTTGGGATAAGGAGGACTATAGGATATGTAAATATTACCATTCTGACTTTGCGTAACATCTCCACTTCTTAAATGTTTGCAAAATTATCAGGGTCACTTCATTCATCAGGCCTGAAAAGTGTAGGAAGACAATGAGCATTGAATAGGTGGTTGCTTTTTAAAATGATCCTTATTTTACCACTGTTCATTCCACTAATAAAATAGTTGCCATTTATTAAGTTCCTACTAGGTGCCAAGTACTGTGCTGGGACTTGAGAATCATTCTCTTATTCATTCTTACGATCCCAGGAGACCATCTAGTAGCACTCCTTTGACTGGAGAGCTCAACAGTGTGTTTAAAACATAGAGTAGGCACTCAATCAATGTTTCAATGCATGAATAAACAATTTCCTTGATTATCAGCACTATAATTCAGTTTACAATGGAAAAGCTGAAGCTTAGAGAAGTTAAATAATTTATTTAAGCTTACTTAAAGTTTACTTAGTAAGCATGTTAACCTGGAATTAAGCTCTGACTCTAGTGATAATTTTCTTGATCATAAAGAAATAAAATGACATACCTAAGGTTCATGAAATTTGGTGACAGAGCTGAGATAGCAGTCACCTAGCATGCTTCTCCCTGTATGTAACCTCATATGACCAAGTCAATTACCAAAGGAAGATCAGAAATCTAATCTGGCAGCTCTCAGGACAAAAGTTTTTCATATTTTCTTATATTATAAATTTTACAAAACTTCATGGACTCAAATGACCTGGAGGATAGAAAAAAGCTGCTATAAAGTGAGCATTTTGAATGAAAGAAATTTGAATTACTAAAAAAGAAATTGGTTTTATTTCTTTAGTTTATGAAATAAGCTTACTAAGTGCTGAAGCTTTTCTTTGACTGACTCAAATAGGGAGATTTGACACTTTTTTCTTTTAGCAGTACTTTGAAATCAAAGACAGATGACAGGGCAGGTTACTGGCTATCCCACCAGTACCAGTCTATAAGGAACACCTAAATATCACTGATATAAATCAGAAATATGAATCCAGTTAACTTTGGTTTCCACATGCAATTCCTTATAACTGATGAAACATAAATTGGTTCTGCTTCAAATGATTGGATTTCATCCTTTAATGCATATTTTAAAAATTTCCAAAGGTAACTTATCTCTGTTTAGGAGATTTTGTGGTCTTGCCACACAAGTTGTATGGTGCAAATTCATGCCCTCAACACTGAGATCAGCCAGCTGATGATTTCCTGAAGTTGGTCATCAGAGTAAGATGAAATTTT
>PVKH010047497.1:0-10289 GCA_004027955.1 Chaetophractus vellerosus | reverse complement strand
CCTGAGAGTAGAGGAAGTAATGTATAATAATATTGTGAAACATCTGATGGAGAATGGGGACTATGGAATAATATTGTGAAATTTTAAATTAGAATTGAATCACTGCCAAAATATTGAGGGACTTACAATGAGGAATGTGGACACAGGCATAATTTTTGGAAATGTCCCATGTGGAAGGAGGGATAATAAACTATTTAGAAATATCTAATGAGGAATGGAATTATGTTTTAGTTGGTGGGCATTCTAAGGAGGAAGAGGGAATGAATATAGTATTGGTGTGCTTTCCATTAGGAATTGGAGCATTCATACAATATTGAGAAACTTTCAATGTGGATAGGGCCCCCACTCATATAATAGTAAGAAACATCTGATAAGAAATGAGAGTACTTACATATAATAATGGGAAACTTCTAATGTGGAATAGAGTCAATCATGTAATAGTGTGCATTTTTCAGTGGGTAATTGAGACAAACATATATATTTATAAAGTATTAGGATACTTTTAATGTGGAATGGACACAGTTATTCATCAAGAAACATTTGGGCACTGGTGTAATATTGGTAAACTTCCAGTGCTGGATGGGACACTGGTTTAGTATCAGGACACTTAAAGTAATGGGGTAAATATTATATGTGGGGATTTCTAAAATAACTTTTAGAAATTCCTGGTATGAGCAGGGGAATTGATGTATTATCTATTGTAAACATCTGATGAGTTATCAAGGCATTGGTATAATATTGAGAAAAGTCCTAACCCGGAGTCATGTGGATCGGACATTATTTGAAATTAAAATCTTTGAAGATGTGATCAGCTAAAATGGAGCCAAACTGGATTAGAGAGGGCCCTAATCCACTGTGACTGATGTCCCTACATGGAGGAAAGAGATACAGGAAACACAGTGAATAATGCCACATGATATCTGAGATAGAAGTTGAAGAGCTGCAAACTACCTAAACCTAGGAGGAGATAAGACAGGATTCTACTCATACAGGTCTCAGAGGAATCAAAGCCCAGATGGAAACTTGATTTAGACTTCTAGCATCAGCACCAGTGAAATGATAAACTTCTCTTGTTTTATGTTGTGTAGTTTGTGGTTCTTTCTTATGGCATCCCTAGGAAACTAAAAAAGGTCATTATTTAGAATTAAGTTCATTAAAATTTTAGTATTATAAATGATTTCTCTCAAAATTTAAAAATTTTGCTCTGTTTATAATTAACTATTTGTAGAGCTTTCCTGATTTAAAATTTTGTGGGAATTACATACCTTACTCCAAAAAGAAATTGTCATTCCTTAGGGTATTGATCATATATTTTATATTTACTGTATCCTGGATATTATGAGTATAATGGAGGATCTATGAAATCTGATTCCTGTCTTTAAATGATATAAAATTTCCTTGCACACTTAAAAATAATATACATGGAGTTCAGGGAAGATGGCAGATTAGAGAGACACAAGACTCACTTCTCTCCCAGAAAAACAGGTAGAAGACAGGCAGAAACTGTCCAACAGATTGGTCTAGGGCTTAGGGGAACCAGGAGAAGCTCTCACACCACCCAGAAGAGAGTGTCAAAGGTCTGTGAGTGAAAGCTGCAGGTGCAGCTGCAGCTGCTGGAGCCAATCTTCCATCCTTAGAGAAGACAGCATTGAGTCCTCTGGCCCTGTAGTGGCAGAAATGGATAGAGAGGGCTGCAGGGCTCCAATTCCCCCAAGAAAGGGTAGAAAGAGGGACACAGCCTATGGCTGATTCAGTTTTGGCCATCAAATTTGGTCTGCTGCATCCAAAAAGATACAGGCTGTGTGCGCTCTGCCATTGTTTTCCCTGGTAGCTGGAAGGGCACTGAAGAGAGTCTACCTGTGCAACAGCCTCCATAATGACCTGAACTGATTACTGATAACATAGAGGGGAGGGGAATTATTTCCTCCCTTGGAAAATGGAGGGGTCAGCCAGTTAAAGGAAAAGATTAGTTTCTGAGAATATTTGACTTTTGAGGCTTGTATTCTGAATAGGCCACCCTGAGGTAGAATTGTCCAACATATTGTTTCCCCATTCCAGCCTAGTCAGTTACAGTGTAGACATTCCAACCAGGATTTGAGCAGGAGAGGTCGACTGAAGAATGCCATCTCCTGGCATACCAAGAAAGTGCATGCAGTGAATTATAAAAGTAAATAAATAAAAGAGGATTTTTTTTAGCAACAAGGAGGTTTTCAGGAGGCAACTCTTAGGCACCCTATAATACTATGCTAAGTTCCAATTTCAAAAGTAAAGGTACATAGGTACAGTCATCACTAACAAGGGCCTATCAATGGTCCATCCTCCATCAGTTGTCACTGTCCCTAAGATTGGGGGATTCTTGCTGTCCCATTAGAGAATGTGGCAGAGCTCCCAAGAATGAGAATTCAATATTTTTTGGTTATTGTGTGAAACTTCACCTACTGTGACAATGCCCCATGAACACTTGAACACTTTCATATGTCTTGTAGGTATGTCCCAGGTGAACCTCTTCCCATGCATCATGCATCTTTGACACCCCACATCAATGATCCTCCCCTGTCACAGTTGTAACCCTTCTGTGATCCAAAACTTCTTCAAAATTGAATCCAACAAAATAACTGAGTAAAATTAATAGGAAAATGATATAATAATGATAGTTTTAAAAACAATGAGTAAAATACAAAATTTTTTAAAGTTTGAAATAATAAAAAGATATAAAATTTAAAAATTTTTTGACATAATGTATTTCATCACTGTAAGATCTGTTATTTTGTATGTTCAGTGACATCTTCTTCCATTTATTCCCATTGTGTCTTATTTTTCATTTTTTCTTCAAAGAAGCTTTAGTTTACAGAAAAGTCACATAAAGAATATAGGTGATTCTCATAAACCAAACATCCTCTCCCTTTTCCCTTTTCTACTATTAATAACATATTAAAGTGGATGGTACATTGTTACAATTGATGTACAAATATTGAGACTTTGCTACTAACCATGGTCAATGATTTAAATTATGGGTTACATTTTAGACTATACAACATTATAGATTTTGATGATGTTTAACATGGTATGTATCCATCATTGCAAGTTCATGTAGAACAAATCCATAACCCCCAAAATACTCCATAATCCACCTATAGTATTCCTCCCCCTCCACTTGGGACCCACGGTAACCACCAAGATGAACTCATTGAAGGACAAGATTCATAGTTACTTGCAACAACATTGAGGGTTTGACATACTGACCTATCCTCCCCTAATAGGCACTGCCTATGCTCCCAAGAGACTCTTGCAACTCTATCTGACTTCATAGCAGGACTCCTCAGGATGGGAGTGCAACACCTTCTTGCTCTTTATGTGAGTCTCCACCCACTGATATAGCACACTATGACAAGATGAACACTACACACTCCCTAGAATCCTGCCCCAGGTGAGCCCTGTCCCACATGCCCCCCACATCCAACACCTTAAACCAGTAACCCTCCCCTACCATATTTGCCAGAAGAACATTCCCAACATTGTAGTTTCAAACACATACCTGCAAATCCCCATAGTTCACCTGCTCCTTCCCCCAACCCTCTCCCCAGTTCTATGGACAGTCCAATCCATCCTCCCAATTCTACCATCCTCACAGACCAGCACAGCACAGCCCAAAAGTATCACTGCACCACTGTTACACCCATCCACTATACAACTAAATCCTTCTGCCTTATCATAGATTTTGCCCATATGGGCATTGACTCACAACCTTCTTCTCCTTTTATGTTTTCTGTCAACCTATCTTCCAGACTTTAGCTCTGTGAGTCTGCTCAATTTGCTTAATCCAAACTCAATATATAAATGCATTACCTTCCTCTCAGCGTGGGGCATAATTACCAGGGAAGAGCCTCTCTGGCACCAAGGGATTGCAACCAAGCACCAACTAGCAATGCAGCTGGAAAAAGACCTTAACTAAAAGGGGGAAAGGGTAACAACAAATGAGTTTATATGGCTAAGAAACTTCAGAGTTGGGAAGTCATTCCAGATGTTATGCTTACATATGTCTCAGCAGGATCTCATTGACTACCAAAGTAAATATTGCCAAAAATAACAAGTCTTCTGAGGGCTCTGGAGCCATACTGACAGTATAGGCAGGGCAGACAGCTCAGGAGTTTGGTGGCCTGCCAGTGGCCCTACTTTTTAATTTATTCTCCCCTATGTAAAAGAGTTGGACTTAGTTGTGATTTCCCTACACATAGCTCTTCTTTCCCTTCTATTTGAACCTAAATAGGTCCACACATTTCCACTGAACTTCTTTTCATCAACCTACCAAGTCCACTTTACTGGGACAAAACACTCTCAACAAATTGTGCTAGAAGAACTGGACATCCATACTCAGAAGAATGAAAAGGATCCCTATCTCACTTCCTATACAAGAATCAACTGCTCCTTCTATTTGAACTTATAGTTAGTACTAGAATTGATAGGTGTATATCTAAGAAAATGACTTCTTTGTGCTGTCTGTGTACCAGTTGAGCCCTGAATCTCAACAGTTTTGCAACACCTACTCTCCAGTTCATTGGACTCACTGGGACAACTAACAAGGAAATGATAATGGACAACAACCCTCTCAAAGAATAGAGAGCATCTTCAACTAAAAGCAAGATAATCTAATCCATCTGCCCCATGGGATCTAAGCCCCTTCTCAATTAGAGGTGGAGTGGGCATCACCATCCCAGAATCCTCAGGATTGAAGAATGAATGATAGACTAGAGTAGACTTACTGTTATTCTACTAAGATTTATTGTGATTCTAACAACGGAAGAACTTTTGTCATTGATGTGGAGTTTCTTAGGGGAGGGAGAGGGAAAAATAGCTGTAATTTGGGGGCATTTTTGGGACTTGGGAATTGCCTTGAATGACATTGCAATGACAAATACGGGCCATTATATATCTTGTCATAACTTACAAAAATGTGCTGGAGAGA
Organism: Chaetophractus vellerosus; assembly: GCA_004027955.1. Lineage (NCBI taxonomy): Eukaryota > Metazoa > Chordata > Mammalia > Cingulata > Chlamyphoridae > Chaetophractus > Chaetophractus vellerosus. The sequence continues at coordinate 5,326 of PVKH010047497.1, read as the reverse complement.
GTATAAACTACAATGTAAACTCTAGTCCACACTTTGTGGCAATGTTCCAAAATGTGTTCATCAATTGTAACAAATGTACCATAAAAATGAAGGATGTTGTTAATGTGGGAAATTGTGGGAGGGCTAGGGAGTGGGGCATATGGGAATCCCCTATATTTTAATGTAATATTTATGTAATCTAAGTGCCTTAAAAATTAAAAATTAAAAAAGTATATTAAAAAAAGAATCAACCTAAAATAGACCAAAGGCCTAAATATAAAAGCCAGGAGAATAAAACAACCAGAAAACTTCCTGAAGATGTAGGAATGCATCTTCAGCATCTTGTGGTTGTTGATGGTTGTGGGGCTTTTAAAAATTACATTCAAAGAATGAACAATGATAGAAAATAATAAAATAAATACTTTTGCACCTCAAAAGACTTTGTGAAGAGGGTGAAAAGGCAGTCAAATCAATGGGAGAAAATATCTGAATATCACATGTCCAATAAGGATTTAATATACATGATAAAGAGATCCTCCAACACAACAACAACAGCAACAACAACAAAATGACCCAATTAAAAAATGGGCAAAGGACTTGAATAGATGTTTTTTCCAAAGAAGAATTACAAATAGCAAAAAAAATTGTTCAACAACACGGCTGTTAGGGAAATGCAAATCAAAGCTAATGTGAGATATCATTTCACACCTATTAGAATGGTCACTGTTAAAAAGACAGAAATCTCCAAGTTTTGGAGAGGGTATGGATAGATAGGAATGCTTATTCACTGTTTGTGGGAACATAGAATGGTATAGCACTGTGGAAGACTGTTTGGTGTATCCTAAGGAATTTACATAAAGATCTGCCATGTGACCTGCCAAGGCCGCTAGTAGGTTTATACCCAGAACTGAGCCCAGTGACACAAACAAACATGTGCTCACCAATATTTATAGTGTAATTATTCACAATTGCCAAAAAGTGGAGACAGCCCATGTGTCCATCAGCTGATGAATGCATAAATAAAACATGGTATATACATACAGTGGAATATTATTCAACTATAAGAATAAATTACATCATGCATCGTATGACAACATGGATGAACCTGGAGGACATTCTGTTGAATGAGGCAAGCCAGACATAAAAGGACACTTATTATATGATTTCACTAATATGAACGAAATACAAGTAAACTCATGGAATTAATAACTAGAATATAGGTCAACAGAAAATAGAATGAGGATAGAGAATGGAAAGCTGGAGATTAATCTGGCCAGAAATGGTAAAAAAATTTGATTATAAATTTTTGGAAATTAATAGAAATGTTGAAAGCACATAATAATGTCTGCAATTATTGCTAGTATAAAGTTATGCTAGTGGTCTAAAGGGAAAGGCTAAGGTCCTGTATATCATTAGGAGGAAAGCAAAAAATGAAACTTAGGTCTATACAGCATAGTAAAACCTCATTTGAAAAATGAGTATGGTTAATAGTGCATATATAAGAATTTTTTTTTCTGAAAGAGAACAATTGTACATTAGTTATGTCATGTTGCTGTGATTTTTGGGCAAAACCACAACTAAATCAAACTATGGACATAAGTGTATAGTAATATATTAATAAGCTTCCACCAACAGTTAAAAAATGAAATATGCTAATCAAATAAACTTGACAAAAAATACTACATGTTGTTTGACTCCATTTATGCAAAAGGCAACTACAAATAAATTAGAAAGAAATAAATAGATTAGATGTTATATATGGCAGAGGAAGTATAAAGAGATTGAGAGGTGACTACTAAGGGTTAGAGTTTTGCTGTTTCTTTTTGTTTTTGGAATTTTAGGGTTATTATTTCTGTATTAATAAAAACAGTCTGATACTGATTGAGGTGAGGAACACACAATTCTGTGATTATACCAAATATCACTGATTGTACACTTTGGATGGATTGTATGGTTTATGAATATGTTTCAATAAAATTGATAAAAAATAACATAAATGAAATAACCAGTGTAGGGACAACCCCTCCCAAATATTCAATTGTGTGATTCTGGTATTTGAAGCAATAGAATTCACATGCTGAGTGAATATGTGTAGATTGAAGCTGTCATAGAAATTCGTGTTGGTGAGGACTACATTAAGGCATATCTAGAAGTAAATGAAATCCTTGAAAAACTGTAAGAGTTTAAACTGTCTTCTATAAGCAAATTAAAACTTAATTTGGGGAATTATTCATAACCCAAATTTCTTAATATGATTTCAAAAAATTATCAGATTATAAGTGACATAAGGAAAGAAGGAATAGGGCTGAAATCAATAGAAAATCACTGCTTTCCTACTCTGAATCAATAGGAAGTATAAATATCAAAATCCCCTCACACTTGCAACCACATGCATTCTTCTTCTAAAATCTTCCCCAGATGATGCAGTTATTGTTTCCATGTAAGATGTTTCTGAATTCATCTTTTCATATCCTAAGTAATATCTCTTCAGTGTTTAACACTAGATTCTCCATAGATGAAATCTTAAAACAATATATAATTCAGCTTCCTAATCTAACAAGCACAGTAGTCATTTATAATTTTCTTCTAAAAAGATCTTTAAGCTTATAAAATTTTGCTTTTCTATAAATATGCCAGAAATAGAACAGATCTGATTTTTCCCTTTCATGCTTGTTTTATGCATTCATTCATGGTTTTGCTCATTCACTTACTCATTCATCAAATATTTTAACTGCATATTATATGTTACTTTCTGAATGCTGATGGTTCAGAAGTGAACAAGACCATTTCTTGACTCTCAACAACTTCAAAGATAACTGTAAAAAGGAGCGACATGAAATGTGTGGAATGTCATTTATGTACAAAATGATAAAAATGTGTTTGTAAATATATTAATATAAGAACTTATAATAGGTGACAAATAATTAAGTTTGTAACCAATTGTCTTGGGGTGATTTGCCAAGAGCCCAACCTGAGAAGTGATTTGGTCTCAACAGTTCCTATGGAAACCCCATTCTCTTGGCTCAGAAAACAAATTCCATAAGAAATAAAATGGAACAAATCTAACTTCCTCTTGATTTTTACTGGCCTAAGAAATTTCTGCTATGCATGTGAGATATCCTGTAAAGCAAGGTGAGAAATTGTTAAGGAAAAAGCTGAATGCCTTAGAAAAGAAGGATGAAAACCTACTGAGACTATTTCCTAAGTTATAAATAACCTTTTGTCCTGAAATGAAGTTGGCATCAATTCACAGTAGATGTCTGAGAATTCTTTGAAGGTTAGGTTAGATGAGAGGGGAAGTTGTATAGTCTTGTAAGGTCTGATAAATTCATTTGAACATTAAATTTGTAGGCAGTTCCATAGCTAAGTGGTTGTTTTGTACTTTTCAGTTAAGTATATCAACAATTTCTGGAATCCTAATGTTCTTTTTTACTTTTTTTTTAAACTGAAACACTTGTTGAATCATTTTTCCTGTGGATTGCACAATTCAGGGGGAAAGTGCTATGAGGAATTTATAGCTGTATACAAACAACAACAACAAATCCTTCTTTGTCCCCCGCCTCATTCTCCTTGTCCTCCTCTCCTCAGCTGGTCCCTAGAGGACACCATGTGCCAGATAAGGACACCCAGTGTTGGGGCCATGGGGCACACTTGTACCATCACAGGGCTCCTCCCTGCAAAGCACGGCATACCTGGAGCAGCTGCTGAAGCTGCAGCCCACAGAGCAGCATGAAGTCCCCTGAAGCCTGGAGCCTGAGATGAGCCTGGGCACGGCAGCAGCCAGGGAGCCTGTGGCTCACTTCCCTGAATGGGGAAGAAGAGGAAATGGAATTAGAACCCAGAACTGGGAGAAGGATGTGGTAAAGTGTTCAGGAGTAGCCTGAGCTTGGCAGCACCCTTCCAGGCCACCTGTTTATCGTGGAGACCTTTCCTCACTCCCCAGTACCACATCTCTGAAGATACTTGAGTCAGGGGAGAGAACTGGGAGCACATGTAGATTTCAGTTTTATTCACAGTTCACAAGCTCCAATGGGTACACATTAAAGAAATGACAATAAAAACATTTAAATAAAAAAGCCTAATAAAGATATAAAATTAGTAATTTAATAACACATATAATCTCACTTTGGCTTTTTCACTTTCTGAAATTAACACATTGATTGGTTTCTCTGGTACTCACATTTCATCAATTTCCTTAAGACCCACTCAAAGGCCTTATAACTGCAATTTATTCCATGTATCCTCCTATATTAGCCAGAGTTCTCAAGGGAAAGAGAACCAACAGGAGATATCTGCAAATATTATGAGAATCTTATAAAAATTGCCTCACACAACTATGGAGATGCACAATTTCAACTTCTAGGACAGGCAGCTAGTCAGGAACTCTGGTGAAGGTCTTTGATGAATTCTCCAGGAGAAGCTGGCTGGCTGAAGTACAGATGGAAATCCCCACATATGATTGCTGAAACCCTCTCTTCTCCTTTAAAGCCTTCAATCAATTGGATGAGAGTTCTCTCATTATTGAAGGCAATCTCCTCAGTTGATAGTAGATGTAATTAGCCATAGATTCAATCAAATTATGGATGATTTAAGTCCACAAAATGTCCTCACAGTAATGATCAGACCAGTGGTTGCTTGACCAACTAACTGATACCATCACCTGGTCAAGGTGACACATAAGTCTTTAATAAATCAATCAAGCACTGTCCCTTTCTGCCCCTTTCCCTCTCTCTCTTTCTTTCTTCTCCCAGTTCCCCTCTCATCCATTGCCCTGAGTAACATTTAAGAAGGACTTGTAGTCATTCAATAAAATACAATAATATCATTTTTACATATCCTAAATATTAGGGACATTGATTTGCATCTATTCTTCTTTGGAATTTATAAAATATTATAAACCCATATAAATTTTTCAATCAAGTAGATTAATTTTCTTAGAAATGGAAGAATAAATAAACTTACCTAACTCCTTTTAACTGAGAAGATTCTGCTTTGATGAGTGAAGCATCTTGCCTTTATTTTTAGCTTCCTTTGCTCTCTCAAGAGAAGAGGTTCCCCACACAGCATAAAGACAACTGGACCAAGGTGAGAGATTATTCTTTTTTTTAATTTTTTATTTTTTTATTTTTTATTATTAATATATCTATATATATTTTTAAGATACATTGATTACAAAAATGTTACACAGAGACTCCAGGAGCACCCATATGCCTCCCTCCCACCCCTCCCACAACCCCACACACACACATCCTTCAGTGTGGTATAACACCTGTGATGGATATACACATTTTGAGGCTTTGCCATCAAGCATATATCACAGTTCAGGTTGCAGACGACTCTCTCTCCC